>CBVK0101473199.1:5307-16729 GCA_900067695.1 Picea abies | reverse complement strand
AGTTGGGATGCAGATAGGCCAATGCACCTATCCATGTAAATATAATCATGGTTATTAATGTAATATTACATCACTGCATGAAAACAGAATTAAATGAAAAGAGATGGAGGGCCAACTCCACCAGAAAATAGAAAAGGGGTGAGACGTAAGTCTTGGGGAATATTTTAATAAAATTTCTAGAAAAGTGTAATGTTAGATAAATGTTTTATCCTAAGTTCTTGAGGGTAGGGAATGGGTCACCAAGTGTCTTAAAGCTACTTATAAAGGTGACAAGTGTCCAATGGAATGAATGCAATATATATTGTTGGCCTTAGTGTATTTTTGGGGATGATGGGATTATCCATTATCGGGGAAGGATTCATGTTTTGGAGGCTCTTGTGAGAAGAAGGGGGTCAATCTGTATGGAAAATCCGATTACTACCTTATATGCACAAAGAGGCTTGTATGGAGTTGTGGGGTTGTAATCATATTTTTACTATCAAGGGGAGAGGTTGACCAACTGTGATCAATCTCTCTTGGTGAGAGATTGGTTTTTGTGAAGTGGTTTTCAAACCCATGAGCATACTCTCCAGGTGATATTTTTCATTGAGTTTTTCCCTAGTGCACTGAGCATTAGTCATAGGGCTCAGATACTTCATGTTTGGCCTGTTGTTGGTAGTCCTGGGAAGGGGAGTGGGGCAGCTAAAGGACTATTGAGCAGAGAAGGGGAACACTTCCTTGGGTGTGACAGGCATGTGGGGAATGAGGGACTGTGGGCTAGTTACAATAGCGGGCACCTAGGATTGAGCAAATTTGTTGAGTTTTAGGCCTTATATTGTCACTAGGACCCCTTTTTCCTTGTTGGAGTTAAGCCCCAACTTAGGAGTGACCTGTTGCTGAAATATTATGAGCAACAAAGTCTATGTCTAGGAGGAACATATGAGTTATGTGCACAATTGGTGATTTTTATAAAAGATAAGTGTTTCTTATGTGCTTTCCTTATTTACTATGTGCATATTTGTCTATTCTTGAAATGGGATGATTCTTGTATGTAGTTGCATATAAGTAGTTATTGTTACTCTATTTAATGTTGCTTGCACATGTAAGTATGGTGCTTATAGCCTGTATTTTTAGTTGTGCATGAGTATGATAGTTGATGATAGATTTGCTTGTTAAGTTAAACTTGTGATTTTGGTTATGAGTCTTCAAGAAGAGGATTGGTAGTTGGGTGCACAGGAAAGTAGTTTTTGTGCACAGGAGGATGGAATTTGTGTGTTCATTCAAGGAGATAGACTCTGTTCACAGTGAAATCAGAATTGGCGCATGAGGCCAAGATGGTTGTGTGAACAATTTTGTTGTGTGATCAGTATGTTGGCGCATGTAGTTCTCAAGTTACTTCCACTGCTTAAGCTTGTGTTAAAAGGAGAATGTTTCTTCCATTGTTATGAGTTGTGTGGTGCGACTCAAGTTTTGGCCAAGTCCGTTACTTCAAATGATACCAGGTTGACTTATGTGTAGAGTATAATCTACACAGTGAAATTTTAGAGTAACATTGCTTAATAGTATGCTAGGAATGTTATAGTTTGGTTGATTCATAGCTACAAGGTTGAGGTTTTTTGATGCGTTCTAGCTTGTGGTGGTTGGGGATGTTACAATTCCTTCCATAAAAGGTTCATTGTAAGGTATTTCCCTACCTTAATGGTATTTTTGTATAATCAAGTAAAGGGGATTTTTGATGGTATTATTAGATCTTTTGTATGTGATATAATTTCTAGATATAAGTTGCACAACACAAGATGCATTAGAATTGGTTGTTACAACACTTCCCCCACCCCTCAAAATGGTTACAACCTCAAAACCAAGTCATCATCAAGCAAACAAGGATAAATATTTATCATATTTGGTTTGATTTCCCATGCATCATCTCCTTCTAAATAGTTCTACCAATGGATATTGACCTAATCAATACCCTTCTATGTAGATGCTACTTCTTAGTACCTACAATCATCATGGGCTCATTGTGAAATTTCCCAATGTCCTTCTTTTTTATAGCATCAAAATCTAAAACATGGTTGGGATCAAGCACATATTTCTTAAGTAAGGATACATGAAAAACATCATGAACTCTCACATGTGGTGGTAGGGTCAATTCATAATCAATTGCAACATTTTTATGCCAAAATATTGAAAGGTCCACAATATCTAGATGCCACATTATTCCATTTACCTAAGAGCAAAGAGGTTCTCTTTGGAATAACTCTGAGCAACAATTTCTCCCAACCTAAAATATTATTCCAATATTTTCTTATCCCCATAATTATTTTATCTATCTAAGGCAGACTTTAGACTTTGTCGCACGTGCTTCACTATGATTTCCATTTCCTCCAAGGTGTCACTCCCTTGAGTTAATTGTGCTTCCAAATTATCCCAATTAATTGGTGAATTACACTTCTATCCACATGGATCTTCAAATGGGATCTCATTAAGGAAATGATGGTAACCATTGTTGTAGGAAAACTCCACGAAAGTGAGGAAATATTCCCAAATCCTGAATTGGTTCATTACAAACATTTTTAAGATATACTCCAACCTTCAATTAACTCTCTATTCTTAGCAATTGGTATCTAGATGGTAAGTTATAATAAAAAATAACTTTTTATGTAGTTCATGAAACAACCTCTACTAGAATTTTGAAGTAAACTTTGTGTCCCAATCTAACAAAATCACCTTTGGCACAACATGTAGTCTTACCACCTCTCTGATAAAGGTGTAGTCTATATCAAATTCTTGAGGAGTAATCTTAACCAAAATGAAATGTGATATCTTAGTTAGAGTATAAAATACTGCCATTATAGATTCATTGTTCTTCTAATTCCATTGTAATGTAGGAATGAAATCTATTAATATTTCTTCATGTTGGATAACTGAGAGGGGGGTTGAATAAGTAATAGTGCTTTTTAATCATTTGTAAACATAATGTATATAAGTGTTTTTGAATTTATGATTAGTTTACCAATATCATTCAATAACTGAAGAACAAATAAACCATGAACAATGAGCAATCATACACATACATAGTACACCAATATTTTTAAGTGGAAAACCAATGCGGGAGAAAACCACATAATGTTTTTTATTATATGTCTTTAAGAAGTACATTCATTAGAAGCACCAAATTCCTTTGTTTTCCATATCCAACTAGAAGGAGTCTTCGACCCCCTATATTCTCAAGCTACAACCTAAGGGAAGCTCCAAATCCCCAATTCTTTGGCTCCAACCAAAAGGAAGATATAACCCCCTATGTTCTCCAGCTACAATAGAAAGGTGGCTACAACCATGTTTGCTTTCCTTGTCCAACTTCCATGAAGTATAAATTCCAATTGTATACAACCTGTTACTGTCACTAGACAAATATATCACCGTCACAAATGTCACTGAAATCCTGTCACAACATGTACCAATATTCTTCAAAAAAAAAATTTGCAAATCCATGACTTGTCTATTCTACAACACGTGAATGTTCATGCCTTTCCCTACTGCAAATCATGGATGTTTTTTCCTCTGTTTGTTGCAACATGCAGACTAGCACAAAGCTCTGCTAGTATCACTAATGTTTCCTCTATCACTTTTTCTATGTCATTATATCAGTCTTAGTCACTTTCACGATCTCTCTATATCTTCTCACAAACTGGTTGATCTGATAGAAAAAAATACTCATCCAATATCCAAGTAGATATAACACAACCATGTACTAGGTTTATACATATGTCTCACTGATCTTGTATGATATAATAAACCCTTACATTAACCATACATCAAACCCTCACTATTATGAAAACCCAACATGTATTGATAACACTATGTCTCAACCATACTCCAACTAACATAAGATATGTCTTAACAAGATTCCCAATGAAGTATCCCAAAAACAAACAACCAATACAGTAGCAGTGTATCCCTATAGATATTTTTGATGCAAAATATACCATACAACCAATAGTCCCTCCAGAACAAAATCTCAATCTCCCATGGTTATACCCAAATCATTCACCAAATATCTACTTAAGATAATCATATAACATACCTTTTGTTACTGTAGATATCTTTTTTGTACCTTCTCATTGTTAATCCTTCATGTAGCCTCTTCTCAGCTCTGCAACTTGTAACTGATGATAGATCTTCCTTTTCATCTTTGACAACATATCTACACTCTATCTTCAGTAAACTCACACGTATCCATGCTTTGTCCCACTGTGGCCCATGGATGTTCGTGCCCTTCTAGTACTGCAACCTACAAATGTCTTCAGTAAAACCCTAGTTAAGTACAAACAATATCGACCCTTCAACTCATGCAGCTTCTCTCATCTCTACTTCAGACTCACTGTTTTAGATTTATCAATGATACCTCTGATGGAAACACTCTTATGCAACATTGAATTCATGGCGCTCATTCTCCCCCTATGACCATCACTTCTAATGGAATCATGCCTCTATTCTTTCTTGCATTCATCTAATTAATCTCTCCCCCTTTGACATCAAGGGAAAAGGGTAACTTCCCTTCGAGGTTTCTCCCTCTGACTAAACTCTCTATGGGGTTGCTCTCCCTAACTGAACTGTCCTCTTCCCACTTCATGGTGCATCCTTGTGTAAATATATGACATTTAAGAAAAGCATTCAAAAATAATTATGGGGTAGAAACTACTCCTCGTTTCTAGCGAAGATACTCAAAATCTTCCCGTGGAATCAGTTTTGTAAAAATATATGCAATATTCTCTTTTGTACCAACGTACTCAACTCTAATGTTCTTCTCTACAACCTGTTCCCATATAAAATGAAACTTGATTGGAATGTACTTCATCTTGGAGTGCATCACTGGATTCTTTGAGATACTGATCGTGCTTGTGTTATCACAAAACATCAGAATGGACTCATCATACTCAACTTGTATATCTTTCAATATTTGTTTCATCCATAGGACCTATGTAGAACATGTTGTTGCGGAAATATACTCTGCTTCAGCTGCAGACAATGATACTGATGATTGTTTCTTGCTTAGCCAAGATACCAAACACTCACCCAAGTATAAAGTTTCTCCATGTGTACTTCTTTGATCATCAATGCAACCTGTCCAATCTGCATTTGTGTAGGAAATAAGTGATAGGTCCTTATTTTTTGGATACCATAATCCAAACTCTTTTGTACCCTTGAGATATCTTAATATCCTCATCTGAAGACCCAAAAAGAAGGATAATTCTCCAAGCAATGACATTTCAAACTCATTATGCATATCCTTTACAAATTTATGTCTCATCTTGTCATCATCACTACTATGTATATTATCATCAACATGAACTTCAATTAACAAAATACTATCTCGATTTACCTTAATGTAGAGGTTGTTGTCTGCATTCCCTTTTCTAAACTCTTGTTGTAAGTATCTATCCAGTCTAAAATACCATGCTCTGGGGGCCTGTTTAAGACTATACAAGACCTTTTTTATCTTTAAAACATAATTTTCATTCTCTGACAATTGAAATCTTTATGGTTTCTCAATGTAGACTTCTTCCTCTAGATCCCTGTTTAGGAAGGCTGATTTCATGTCCATTTGATATAATTTAATATTCTTGGAGCATGCATAAGCGAGGATAAATTTGATTGCTTCCATTCTGAAAATTGTGGAAAATGTTTCTTCAAACCCTATAACTTCAACCTGAGCATATCCTTTACATACCAATCTTGATTTGTTCCTGGTAACCTGTCCATCTTCGTTCAATTTATTTATGAAGAACCACTATGTACCGATCACATTTTTGTTCCTTGGCCTTGGAACCAGTTCTAAAGTGTCATTATTCTCTATCTGACATAACTCTTCATCCATGGTTGTGATCCATAATTCATCCTTGTTGTCTTCTTCAAAACTGCTAAGCTCAATTGTAGATAGTAGTGCTAGGTGTAGTTGTTCTGGTGAACGAATTATTCTTCTAGTTTCAACCCCTTCATCTTTATTCCCAATAGTCTGACTTGATGGATGACTCTTCTGTATTCATATGCTAGGTGTCTTTGGAGGTACTTGAAGATCTTATTGTTCTTTCTCTTATTCTAACTCCTCTTTTCCATCTTCCTCTTCTACTACTTCTTCTTCCTTTACTTCTTCTTTGTGAACATGTCCCATTGATTCCTTTCCTTCTTCTTTTAACCTTCATCCACTGTCTCATCAAACATCACATTGATGCTTTACACAATTTTTTTTAGCATTAGATTGAAGCATTTGTATGCTCTCCTTGTGATTGAGTACCCAACAAGTATCCATTTGTAACCACGAGAATCAAACTTTCCAATTTTTTCATCTTCTCTTTTAATGTAGCATTTGCTTCCAAAAACTATGAAATGCTTCACATTCATTGGTCTTCCTTTCCATAGGTTGTAAGGAGTTTTATCAAAGTTGTTTCTAAGAATTCCTTTGTTTTGAATGTGAACTGTTGTATGCACTTCCTATGCCCAAAATATGCCTTTCAACTTGGAGTCCTTTAACATAGTTTGAGTCATTTCCTATATTGTCTTGTTATTCCTTTCGACGACTCCGTTTTGTTATGGTGTCCTAGAAACAGAGAATTACCTATTTATCCCATGCTCATTGTAGAAGTCCATAAATTCCTTTCAAGTAAACTCTCCTCCATTGTCTGATCTCAAACATTTGATTTTCGAATCTATTTCATTTTCAAACATCTCCTTGTACATATTGAAGTTCTCAAATGTTTCTGACTTTTTCCCGAGAAAAAAAACTGCAGTCATTCTTGTGTAGTCATCAACCAATATCATAAAGTACTACTCACCTTTCAACCATTTTGTTCTATTTGGTCCAACTAGATCAGTATGCACAATTTCCAATGGTTTTGTTGTGGACTATTCCTTTGATTTGAACTTGGTATTGGTTTTATTTCCTTGTTGACAATGCTTGCATAATTTGTTTGTTGGATTCATGATCTTAGGAATTTCTTTGACTGCTTCATTTTTGTTGACCTTGACAAGTTATCAAAATTTATGTGACACATTCTTTTGTGCCATAATCAAAATTCATCTTCATTTCCTAAACAACACTTTTCCTTTCCAATTTCATTTAGTACGTATATGTTGTTTGTAGTTCTTACAACTATAGCTACCAACTTTCCTAAATCTTCTTTTATTATATCTCATTTTTTTGAATCAAACACAAGTTTGTGTCCCTGGTCACACATTTGGCTTACACTCAGTGGATTGTGTTTCATGGCTTCCACTAGTAGAACATTTTCTACCATGGCATCCTTACTTCCAATCTTTACTATGCCTCTTTTGATGATCCTAACTGAGTTATCATTCCTAAATGAGACTTATCCATTTATTTCCTTATTCAATGTTAGAAACATGTCCTCATCACATTTCATATGCTTTGAAAAAACAATGTCAACATATCATATCATACGTGTTTCTTATGTTGAGCTTGTTGTGCAAGTGTACATTCTTCATTGTTGTATTGATTATGATTTCTTACCCATATTCTTTTTTATTCATGTCCGTGACTATTTTTATTATGTTGTTATTCTCTTGGAGGAACTGTCATTCTACAATATTTTTCCATGTGTCCAAAGTTGTTGCACTTGTAGCATTCCACTTTGGTACTCAAGGATTCAAACATGTTTTAGATTCTACTCTGCACTTCATTAGGATTTCTTGGATAAGAATTTTTTGTATAGCCTTCATAGTTGTTTATGTTTATGTTGTTGGCTCTACAATTCACATCCTTATGCCCAAAATTATTACATGAATAACATAATCCAATAAAAAATGTTTGATACCTAGGAGTTGGATATATTCTAAAAGGTGTTGCTTTTCTAAATCCTTCTTCTTCTTGAGATCTTTTTACTTCTGAATATTGTTGATTCTGAACTCTGAATATTCTTGGAGGTGGAGTATATATGTGATATTCCTTTTGAAACTTCTTGTCTTCTTCCTTCTCATTAGATCCTATGACGGTCTTTGCATAACTTATTTGATTTGTTTCTTGATCTGTTGTTTTGGAGCTTGAGCCATTTTTTGTCTGGTTGTATCCAAGTCCAGATCTTTCATGATGTGACCTTTGACTGTTAATGATATCATCCAAAACTTTGGATCCATTTCACATGTTTTTCTTCTAAAGGTCTTTTCTCAATGTGACAATCTATGCTTTCAAACTTCCAGTGATCTCGTGTCTTTCTTATATTTGTTATATAAGTGCTTATTCAATTCTCTTGTCTTCTTCTACTTGGATTTTTAATTTAGTCATCATCTAGTCTAGTTCTTTGAAGTTGGAATTTTGAACTCACTCTTTTCTTTTTAGTTCTTCCTGAAGTGACGTTTTTTTCTTCTTTTCCCTTTTTATAACTTCTATGGAACTCAACAATTCTTCTCTATAATCAACTTCTTCCTCTTCATATTATTCTTCCAATCCTTCTTCATTGGAGTCTTCTACTTCCATGAATAATACCCTTTATGTATCACTATCACCAACTTCATCTTCCTCTGATGAGAAACTATCTTCTTTGGTGCAAGGGCTTTTCTTGAAAATTTTATTTTTGTTTCTTCCTTTTAGGGTAATCTTCCTCATTTGTTTTTTTTTTCTTATGGGGAAATTTATTACCAAAATGACCAATACCATCACATTTAAAAAAAAAATCAATGGAATATTACCTTTATATTTTTTTCAGTTCCCTTTTTCATCCTTCTTACAAAGTTGGCTACTTTTTCATTGCCTTCCAAGATATCACTACTGCTACTATCTGACTTTGTATTTTTCTTGATATTTTTCTTTGTCTTCTTAGATTCCTTGAATTTTGCTTCCTTTGTAACTGTATTGTCTTTCTCTGTCCTCATCTCAAAAATGTGAGTGTCTGATGCAACTCATCCATGGTCATTGTAGCTAGGTCCACTCTCTCTTCTAGTGCTGAAATCTTTGAATCAAATCTCATTGGTATGGATCTTAGTACCTTTTTGACAACAACGGTTTCCTTTACCTCATCTTCTTGACCTTTGATACTATTTAATACTCCATCAAATCATAGGAAGTATGATTCTATGTCTTCATCTTCATTCATCTTCAATTGTTCGAATTTTGATCTGAAAATTTGAAGTCTAGCTTCCTTGACCTTCTCATCTCCTTCATATATATTCTTCATTTTGTCCCATATTTATTTCTTGGAATCACATTGCATAACCTTGGTGTATATTTATTTAGTCAGAGGGAGCAACCCCAAAGGGAGGTTATCCTTTTCCCTTGATGTCAAATGAGGAGAGATTAATCAGATGCATGCAAGAAAGCATAGAGGCATGATTCCAGTTGAAGTGATGGTCACAGGGGGATCATGAGCATCATGATTTCAATGTTGCATCAGAGTGTTTCCATCAGAGGTTCTCCAACTTCATTTACTCATGGATTTTATATAACTCATGGATTTTAGATAACTCATGAGGGTTCTCCAACTTCATTAATCCATATCTCCTCAAATTTAAATAAATAAGTGGAATAGCACATATCACCGGAAATGGCACGACATGTATTATCCATCCATGATAGTCTTACTTGAAAAATCATTGATCATCAATAAATTATTCCTTATAAAAACATGGGTTCCTTATCTGCACCTGTGAAGCTACTAAAATTTTCTACTAGACTTGATTCAAGGGTTGACATGAATGACAACCAACCCAATTAATAAATAATATATCCCTTTTGCATGGATGACAATGCCTTGATGAAACACTAAATCCATGATTCTCATGTTCCCCCTATGACCATCACTTCCCATGGAATCATGCCTATATTCTTTCTTGCATGCATCTGATTAATCTCTCCCCCTTTAACATCAATGGGAAAGGGTAACTTACCTTTAGGGTTTCTCCCCTTGACTAAACTCTTTGTGGGGATGCTCCCCCTAACTGAACTGTCCTATACCCACTTCATGGTGCTTCCTTGTGTAAATATATGACATATAAGAAAATAATTCAAAAATCATTATGGGGAAGAAACTACTCCACATTTCTAGCAAAGATACTTAAAATCTTCTCGTGGAATAAATTTTGTAAAGATATATACAATCTTCTCTTTTGTCCCAACATACTCAAATCTGATGTTCTTCTAATCTGTAAACTGTTCCCATAGAAAATGAAACTTGATTGGACTGTGCTTCATCTTGGAGTGCATCATTGTATTCTTTGAGATACTGATGGCACTTGTGTTATCACAAAATATCAGAATGGGCTCATCGTACCCAACTTGTATATATTTCAATGATTGTTTCATCCATAGGACCTATGTAGAACATTTTGTTGTGGAAATATACTCTGCTTCGACTGTAGACAAAAATACTGATGATTGTTTCTTGCTTAGCCAAGATACCAAACACTCACCCAAGTTCATTGTTGTACTTGCCAGCGTTTCCTTCGATCATTCGATCTTCCTGGCCTTATCTTCTATTTTCCTGTTGATCATCGATGTTGTACTCAAGCCATCATTACTGCTGTACTTGCCATCAATGACAAGCTTATGCTTCCTATAAAACATTTTCCAACAATCTCCCCCTTTGGCATTGATGGCAACTAAGGCACCCGAATTCTTTTCTCCCCCTTTGATATCAATGTCAAAGAAGAGACATGCTCCCCCTGAGCTATTGCAGTAATTTTAGGAGGCATTAGATATTCAAACAATGGAAAACTCACCCTAACAATATGGACTTTTTAGGTGTGAAACGAAATGACACCCAATTTCTGTCTGAGATATTCAAACGGTGTCTTGGCTAGGGGCTTAGTAAAGATGTCTGCAATTTGTTCTGTAGTGGGAATGTAATGGACCTGAACAATTTGATTGGTGACCCGTTCTCTCAGAAAATGATATTTTATGGGAATATGTTTTGTCTTGGAGTGGAGGACATGATTTTTAGACATACTGATGGCACTTGTGTTATCATAGTGAATTGGGATTGGTACAGTATGTTTTACCTCTAAGTCTGCAAGTGTCTGAATCATCCATAATACCTATGTGCAACAGGTAGCAGTAGCACATCCATATGATACACTTTAATATTCTTGGAGCATGCATAAGCGAGGAACAATTTGATTGATTCCATTCCACAAATCGAGGAAAACGTTTCTTCAAAGTCTATACCTTCAACTTGATCATATCCTTTACATACCAATCTTGCTTTGTTCCTAGTAACTTGTCCATCTTCGTTCAATTTATTTCTAAAGAACCACTATGTACCGATCACATTTTTTTTCCTTAGCCTTCGAACCAGCTCCCAAGTGTCATTCTTCTCTATATGATATAACTCTTCATCCATGAATTTGATCCATAATTCATCCTTGTTGGATTCTTCAAAACTGCTCGGCTCAATTGTAGATAGTAGTGTTAGGTGTAGTTGTTCTGGTGAATGAG
>CBVK0101473198.1:0-16488 GCA_900067695.1 Picea abies | reverse complement strand
TGCGCCCATGGAAGGAAAACTTCTCCCCAAAGAAAGAAACATTTAAAAATGTCCCAGTCTGGCTGAGGCTTTACTCCTTATCACTAGATTATTGGATGTCATCCACCTTTGAAGCAATAGGGAAAAAGCTTGGAAAATATGTCAAGACATCGAAAGCCACATTAAAAGGAAGATACACATCCTATGCAAGGATCTACATAGAAATGGATGTCTCGGGGGTGCTCCCAGAAGCCATAATTCTAGAGTTTAGGGATGAGGAATGGATACAGAGCATAGACTACAAACAGATTCCATTTCGATGTATAAAATGTCATGAACATGGACACCTACTAAGAGAATGTCCTCTCAATAAAAAAAAAGAACCAGAAAACATCAAACAACAGCAGGATGAGGACAATTTTGTGAAGCCAAATCACAAAAGCAAAGGAAACAAAATACAAGGAAAGGCCCCAACAGGTAGCAACCCAGAAGCTAGGAATGGAATAGAAGGAAGAGGCAAGGCCAACCAAGGGGAAGAAGGAGGAAAGGATAAGACGAAATCCAAGGAAACAAATGTACAAGCAACCCAAGAGAACCGAGAAAATCCAAGCGACAAGGGAGAACAGGGAGGTAGTGCAAGTCCTATGGAAGGAGGAAATGAAGATGCCAACACCCCAATGCAGGAGGCAGACAGAGATGATGAGATGACACCAAGCGAGGTGGGAATAGAAGACCCATATCTCAGAGACATAGTGGAAAGGGAAGGAATAGATCTCTTGAACATATTGGAGCAATGGAAAAGTCAAGGAGTTGACAATGTTCCAGCGAAGCAACTAGATCGCATTCAATATCTCTTCCTCCTAAGGGATAAAGAAAAATCAAGAGGCACCAAGCGCATGCATGGAGAGATAGGACACCTAGGAATCAAAACAAGCATTGGACAACCACAACACTCACCCAAGCAGGCCATGCAAAAGAAAGGAAGGAAATCAAATAATGTTTCCCTACAAGAACTAGGAGTCTTGCTAATAAAATTAGGTAAGATTAAAAATATATTCCCCAACTCCCCCCCACATGTTTAAATTAAGATTATACCTTGGAATATAAGAGGCCTAAACAACCCAAGAAAGTAATGAATCCTTAAAAATAGACCGAGGAAGGAACAACCCGATCTTTGTTTCATTCAAGAGACAAAATGCACACTGGAAAGAATTGAAATCATCAGTAAATAACATTGGAGTAAGTACAATATGTTGGCTATCAAAAGACAACATATGGTGGGAGGCATTCTCACCTTGTGGAACCCACAATTGGTGAACCTACTTGCAACAGAAGCCACAAGACATACACTTTCTTTTAACATGCAAATCATAGGGAGCACAACGAAAATTCTATGCACGAATGTGTATGGTCCCCAGGTGTTGGAGGAGAAAAGGAGAAATCTCCTAGACCTAGAGAATCTAAGAGGTTGAACTAGCAACCTCCACTAGATCATGGATGGGGACTTCAACATCATCACTACTCTTGCAAAGGAAAAAGGGGGCATTAGGAGACTGGACAGAGATGCGGAAGACTTCTCATCTTTCATTGACACAATGGAGCTGGTGGACATCAAAACCAACAATGGACAATTCACCTGGAACAATAAATGAATAGATCACTACCAAGTAGCTACAAGGTTGGACAGATTCCTGGTGTCATAATCCATCATTTTTCAAGGATTGGCTTTGGGATGAAACATCCTCCCGTGGGGGGGGTCGGAACATTGGCTGGTTCAATTGGAAGAGAATTTTCAAACCACACTGAAGAAGAGACCTTTTATATTTGAGAAATTTTGGGTCGACATTATCACCTTCAAGGAGAACATCAAACAATGGTAGCAGGAGGAACTACCAGACCAAGGGACAAGGATGTTCAAACTATACAAGAAACTTAAATACATCAAACAAAAACTCGAGTGGAATAGGGAAGTCTTTGGCAACATAAACCTGGGGAAAACAAGTATTGAGGACATGATGAGGAGGCTCTAGGAACTTTGCGTCGAAGAGGGATACACAGAGAACAGAAAAAAAGAAGAGATCCAAATGACCTAGGAATGGGAAACAAGATGCAAGCAAGAAGAAACTCTGTGGCGTAAAACATCCAGAATAAAGTGGCTAAAGGAAGGGAAAGGAACACCAACTTTTTTCACAGAACAACTATTGCAAGAAGATATCATAAAAAAATCTTGAATATTAGGGATCAGGACGGGATCGAGGGAGAATCCCACCAGGACATTGAAAACACATTTTTCAATCACTTCCAAGGGATAGCCAAAGAGCCCAACCAAGACAGATCTGCAACCATACAAAGGATAACTCAGCACATCCCCAAACTGGTCACATAGGATCAAAATGTCATCCTAAGCAAACCCATTGCAAAGGAATAAATCAACCAAGTGATCTAGGAGATGCCCAATGGCAAGGCCCCGGGCCTAGATGGCTTCACAATCAAATTTTTCAAAACCTACTGGGATGTGGTTAAGTATGACATCTACGGAGTGGTGCAGGACTCTAGGTGCTCAGCCTCCATCCTGAGAGCCTTAAATTCTACAATGATCACTCTAATTCCAAAATAAAATGCAGCTACGACCCCATACTGCTATAGGCCTATAACTTTATGCAATGTAGTTTACAAGATAATTTCCAAAGTCATAGCCAATAGATTGAAGCCACTCCTTCCCACACTGATCTCACAGGAATAGGCGGGCTATGTGGAAGGAAGACAAATCCTGGACAATATCATCTACGTCCATGAGATAATTCACACGTTGAAAAGCCAAAGGAGACGGGGAGTGATAATCCAACTTGACCTAACGAAGGCCTATGACAAAATAAGCTGGCACTACATGGCCAAGGCTCTAAAAGCTTTCGATTTCGACCAGCATTGGATCAAATGAATCGTCACTCAGGTCTCAACAACAAGCTTCTCATTGTTAATAAATGGAGCCCCAACCAAACCTTTCTATCCATCTAGTTCATACTTATGAGTTTTGCCATAGTCCTTGGCCAGTTCAGTTATATTTACAATCTGGGGGTAAACAGGGTGTTACACCCAGACCGCTACATGCCTATAAATTTATGCAATGTAGTTTACAAGATAATTTCCAAAGTCATAGACAATATATTGAAGCCACTCCTCCCCACACTAATCTCACAAGAACAGGCGGGCTATGTGGAAGGAAGACAAATCCTGGACAATATCATCCATGCCCATGAGATAAGTCACACGCTGAAAATCCAAACTAGAGGGGGAATGATAATCCAACTTGACCTGGCGAAGGCCTATGACAAAATAAGTTGGCACTACATGGCCAAGACGTTGGAAGCTTTTGGTTTCAACCAGCATTGGATCAAATGGATCGTCACTCTGGTCTCAACAACAAACTTCTCGTTGTTAATAAATGGAGCCCCAACCAAACCTTTCTGTCCATCCAGAGGCATCAGACAAGGGGATCTGCTATCCCCATTCTTGTTCATTCTAATGATGGAAGGACTCAGCAAAAAAATTAAAAGCGCAACTGCAGCTGGTGAAATAAAAGGCCTCAAACCATTTGAATTAAAAGCGCAACTGCAGCTGGTGAAATAAAAGGCCTCAAACCATTTGAAAATTGTCCAACCTCCACACACCAACAGTTTGTTGATGACACCCTACTCCATGGCACACCCACGGTAAAGGAAGCGAAGGTTTATAAAAGAATCTTAGAAGACTTCGGGGAAGCCTCGGGGGGGGGGAATCAATCACTCCAAGTCCATGATATATTTTTTCAACACTAATCCGACAATTCAACGGAACTTGGCCAACATTATAGGGTTTGAACGTAAAACGCTCCCAACGAAATACTTGGGAATCCCCCTAACACACAGAGCTTGCAAAAATTCTACGTGGGAAGGAGTTATCAACCGAATGCAGGAGAGGGTAAAAAAATTGGACATACATAGCTCTAAACCTGGCCGAAAGGCTTGTCCTCACTAAAACAGTGCTACAAGCAATCCCAGCGTTTATGATGTCAGTGTTTCCAGCCCCCAAAGGAATACTACAAAAAATAAGAGCCATCCAAAGAGATTTCCTATGGCAGGGTGCAAAAAAAAAAATGGGCCATGGTGGCCTGGGACGAGGTTTGTAGACCAAAAATAAAGGCATTATGGGGTTACAAGACCCACAGTTAACCAACAAGGCCTACGGGGAAAAGCTTTGGTGGAGATGGGTAAAGGAAAAAAAGATGTCGTGGGTGAACCTCTAGAAGGCCAAGTATGCACCAAACATCATCGACTAGGAACAAATTCGATTCATGGGCACAAGGGTGGGATCATCCATAAGGAATCTTGCATGGTGCAACAAGAACTGGATCTAGAATCATAGCTTCTGAGAAGTCAAAAACAACATAATAGGAAGGTTCTGGGAGGACGCATGGAAACAGGAACCCATAGTGGACATGCTAGACAGGGAGGAGTTCCAACAAGAAATGATTGGGCAAGGTAGGACATGCTAGACAGGGAGGAGTTCCAACAAGAAATGATTGGGCAAGGTAAAACCCAAATCCATCATTACTGGAAGCAAGGGGAGGGTAGTGTCAGATGGAGGATCTGGGACAAGCTTAATCCACAAAATATAGCCCATATCAAAACAATAATGAAAGAGGTGGAGGGGGAATTGGTGAAAAGGAAAATTGGGGTCTCGAAAGAAGATGATCAATTGAGGTGGGGACGGAAAAATGGGGGTGAATTCAACCTAAAAGAAGCATGGTATTACATCGCGAGCCAAGACCAAAAAAATATGGAGAAACAATGGGAAAATATCTAGAAAAGTCCCCAATGGCCAAAAATCAAGATATTCAAGTGGCTAGTACTACACACCCAAATTCTAACCTGGGAGAACCTTGTGAAAAAGGGTTTCATAGGCCCCTCTCACTACCATCTCTGTCAGGTCAAGGAGGAGACAATTGATCACCTCCTTGATGATTGCAGTTACATGGCAGAAATTTGGGACTGGATGACAAGCATCTATTGCTAATCCAATAGGGTCTGAGGGAACATTAGTGCAACCATAAAAAACTGGAAGGAAAGTTATAGCGAAAATGACATGGTGAACCTTTATTGGAATCTAACATCGAGGATGATCATCTGGGCAATCTAGAAAGAAAGGAATCGATGAATCTTCAGGAATGTCAGCCTACCGACAGGTAGGCTAAAGGATGCAATAGCCACTCAAATAAGAGAAACGATGCAGAGTCACAATTGCAATAAGGAGCAATCTCAACTCACTTACAAAGATTCTCGTATCCTGGAATTTTTTCAACTAAAAGAATGGAGCAACAAGATACTTGCGAAGTATGATCTGCAACTCCAGATAGGAGCCCGCAACTGGATTCCCCCTCCATTAGGGTTCCTCAAACTGAATTTCTACGGGACAGAAAAAGGAAATCCAGGAGTGGCAAGGGTAGGTGGAGTGATCAGATACAGTTGTGGAAATATCATCCAACTGTACACCGATAGCATGCGAAACTCAACCAACAATGCAGCGGAATTTGGAGCCCTGGAGCTTGGCCTTGAAATTCTTAGCTGACAAAGGATGACAAACACCATCGTGGAAGGGTACTCCACCCTGGTTATCAACATGACAAAGAGATTACAAAATGGCACAAGAGTGGGAAAGGTTCAAAGCCACTGGCACCTTGCACACTCCCTGCATAAAATCTAGAAGCATATGAGAACTCTGAAAAATAGTGGAGTTGTGGTGGGTGCACAGGTCAGTGAATTCTCTAGCGGACAGAATCACCAACGAGGGGGTCGAAAAGGAAGGCCTAGAACTAGATGAAGCTTGGAACAACATTCTGAGCGGGAAACTCAGGACAGACTATAGCCATCTAGTGGATAAAGGTCATTAGATCGGAAGAGGAACAACATTCTGAGCGGGAAACTCAGGACAGACTATAGCCATCTAGTGGATAAAGGTCATGATGGAGGTTTAATTGTGGAAAGTCACATGGAGGAGGACAATGCAAGACCTCTCAGAAGGTATGTGGGACCCAGGCAGAATATGATTTCCTAACACTTGATTGCCAATTATCATGCAAGATCGCAATAAGCAGCAAGTGGGCCACCAAAAGCAAGGCATCTACGTGAGTAAGAGTTGCACGGAAAGTATTGGGGAATGGACAGGTATCAAGTCGAATACAACAAATGATGTAAGGCACAAGGGGTTGGTGATAACCAGGAACGATCCACCATCCCCTAGTACAGGTACAGGGATAAGCACAGTCGTATCACAAGTGAGCAAGGGCAGAGGAACACACAGGGATAAAGGACAAACCATCATGGTCAAACGTGTCGTAAAAGAAAAAAATGATAGTATCTCTCACCACCTCGGGAAAACTAGGGTTAAAAGTACAGGATCAAAGCGGGGGAAATCCCACAAGAAGAGGGAAAGCAGGAATAGATGCAAACATAAGGAGCGCAACAGTAAGGGCTTTTACAGTGTCAAGGGAAGGAAAAGTAAGGACAATTGTGAAGTGAAGCACAGGCCAAGTAACCAGAGCAGGAGTTGTGGAAAACATAGTGGGATGGCACGACTGAAGAAAACGCGTAGGAAGAGGAACCTCATTGGGAATGAAGTCTCAGACAACTCGCGACGATTAACAAGAATGGAGTAGGTAGTGAAAGAAGAGGAAGGCACCTTCCACTCTCTAGTTGCATCAAAGGAGAAGAAGGTCATCACCCGATGGGAAAAGGAATTAAAGGAAAACCGCAAAGGTAAAGAGTGGGATGACTTGTTGCAGGAAGCAGACTGGGTAACTGATTCGAGGGCCACACAACCCAGGGAAAACCTCTACCACAAAATGGTAGAAATAGCCTGGCTAACCAAGATGTTGATCGAGAAAGTGTGTTCAAAGAAGGAAGAAGCCAAACAGAAGGATAGCAGGGAAAACAAGCCAATGTTGGACGAGATCCTGCATCGCCTCAGCAGTTTGGAAACTATCATCAAACTACTAGTGGAGGTAGAGAAGTACCAAAAATGCAAGCTAGAGTTGATGGCAGCTCAGTTCCACCTATACCTACACTATGTTCATCATATGTACATCACGCCTACCAATGGACAAGGTGTGCCAACGCAAATCAGGAAGACTCACACGATCTCCCTGAAGGAAGGCATCAAGAGCAAGGCGGATGGTGGGAAGGAGCACCCCCAGGTGTTGAAACACCTCATAGTTGTGGCTTTATAATTTGTTAAGTTATTGGTAGCTATGCCAGACAATGATAGGTTATTTTAAATCTATTACAGCTCTTGTTTAGGGGGTTGTTTTAGTTTTTTCACTATGTCTATGTTTATTTTCAAATTGGGTTTGAAGGTCTGGTCTGGTTTCCTCTGGTGACAAACCAGTACCATCCACCGCAACTATCAACTCTAGCAGTTGTGACCCCCTGGTCTGGTTTCCTTTTATCCAAACCAGGATTCCCACTTTTGTATCATAATACTTACCAGTAACACAGATTCCTACCTCACTTAAAAAAAAAATGAAAGTTGTTTTTAATTTTTTATTAACTTTTTGTTTTTAATGGTTCCAATTTTTTTCAATTTGTGTTTATTTAATTTTTTAGCTTAATTTTAATTAAAATTGGTAAACTCTTTATATTAAAATTGTTTTCAATTTTTTTTGAAAAAAAATGTTTTCTATTTTATTAAGTTTACTTTTAAAATTGATTTTAAAATATTATTTTTATTATTTTGTTATTGATTTTGTTAAATTTGATTTATTTTCATAAAATGTTGTTTTTAAAATATATTTTTTTGAAGTTTTTGTTTTTTATTTTAATTTTAAAGTTTTAGTTTTAGTTTGTGATTTTTTAATATTTGTTGAATACTTTTTATTTTAGATAAAAAAAAAATTATTGAATTTCCTTTTTTTCACTTTTTCAATTATTTTTTGTTTTTCTAAAGTTTAATTTTTTATTAGTTTTAAAGGTTTTTTAATATATATATATATATAGTTTTTGGAAGAAAATTTTAAATTTTTTTGGTTTTGTTTTAATTTATTTTTTACTTTGTTTTTTTATTTTTATTTTTAAATTGAATTTTGAATATATTTTTTAAATGTGTGTTTTTTTTCATTTAAAAAAAATGATTTGTGAAGATTTTGTCCTTTCTATTTATTTAATTTTTAATGTAAATTTAAAAAAAAAAAAATTGAAATAAATTTTCAAGTGACCATTTGGGGTCCAATTTTGGGTTGTTTATTTGCGTAGGGATTTGTTGTCAATGCAACATTTCAATTAGGTCGTAAAAGGCTATGATTTTAATGTTTAGAAAAAAAAATTATTTTAGGTAGCATCACTTTTTTATTTAGATGTCGGTTTTAAGGTTTTTCTGAGAAACTATATGAGTTTTGAAGGCCATGCTTAAAAAATGTTGTAATTTTGACTCCGTTAGAAAAACTGGTGCTACTGGTAGCACAAATTTGTGATTTGGGGGTTGATTTTCATGTTTTTTATGCAAAAATATGGGTTTTAAGGGCTAGAGTTCTCGTTTTAAGGTCACAGTTTTCGTTAAGTTGGTAACTTTATTTATTTATTTATTTTTGGAATGTGTTCCAACATTTCCATTTCATTATCCTCTAAGCCCTCTTCATTTTCTTTTGAATATAATGTCCTTAAATGTTGATTGGCTACCTCCTTTATCTACTCAAAATATTATAGTAGTTGCCCATTTTCTGTCTAGATCTTGCTTACAGTTTTTCTTTAGTTTCTTGTTTGAGCTTGCTTGTGAAAGAAAGAGGTGTTTCGATCCTTGGATCAAAGCCAAAAACTAATATATTTTAGATGCCAGTCCTATTATTCTTTCCTGAAAGATGCATGTACTTCTTGGTTTTCCTATCTTTTCTACTGAATTGATTGTTCATTAACCTCTTGGTCCTCCATTATTTGTTGAATTTTACCCAGTTTATCTAGCTTCTCTTCTCTTTCTTTGGAGGGTGGAATGTAGGAGGATTTGGTCCAAAGTTTTAAATATTTCTTAATTGATTGTAGCTTACTTGCCCCAAAAAAATTGGCAAGCCAAAAATTGGAGCTTTCTACACTTTATTAACCAGAGAGCTTCTTGGCAAGCCAAAAATTGGAGCTTCTTGATGTTGTATCTAGAGAGGATTGAAATGTAAGGGTATGGGCCTGAAATGTTGTAGAGGGTCTAAAGAGAGAGTGATACTTTTATGTTCTGAAAAAATAGAGGTTAAGATCTGGGAAGAAATGGTTAAGGTCTCAAGGAAAAATTGTTGTGGAGAAGAAAATGGTCAAGATGGGTGGCTATATGACCAGGGCTTGACCTTTTGTTACTCCAAGTGAATTTCCCTTTAATTGGCTTGATGTCTAGAAGGTCTCACTCAACAATTAGATCTTCCATGTGCTCCTACATGGGATCACAAACTACATTGCCTCCCCACTTTTCATTATTATTTAGAATTGTGTTGAAGTCTCCTAGTAGGTGTTTTGTAGGCTCTTCATTTTTTATGGATTCACCATTTCATGCAAGGGGTGATGTGATAAAAAGGAGCTACCTATCGAGTCCTCTCAAATATTGGGCTAGGTCCATTTTTAGGGTTGGTCGGTTGGTTCTTGGCTTGTTATCATGTTGTTCGGTAGCACATGAGCAGTAAGTGTGGTGAAGCTCATATTGGGAGGAACTTTGAAAGAGAACTCTTCTCCACTTGTCATGGACTTTGGGTGATCATTGTGGCTCCCTTGTGGAACTTTGCATTTGTATTCCTTGGGGAAAATTCATGGTAACACATGAGTTGTGTTGCAGGATCTTCGGTTGGATGCGGAATCTATAATACATGCTTTGAGTCATTGATATCTTTCACGGATGATGTGAGTTCTGGTGGTTGTCGTGTGTCCATTTCATTGTGTAGTATCGATCAAGAAAACATGATGTATTTTGTTTTTTAGGTAACAATGGAGGTTTCGACTCATGAAAAAGGTGGTGCGGGAAACAAGTTGTTTGTCGAGTCTGCCTGAAGATTGTCCATGGGTGATTTGTAGGGTGGTTGACATCTAGTTTTTTTCCATCTTTGATCGATAACACATGAGTGGTAATGTTGGTCATTCTCTTCGTGGGAGGAACTTGTAAACAAACCCCTTTCCATTCTACATAAGTGGAGTTTAAGGGATTGTTGTGCCTCCCTAAGAGGGATTTTTTTTTTCATTGATTGGCACTCTAGGGTGCCAATTTTTTTTTCTTTTTCTCTTTCCATGTTTTGTTAGAAAAACAGGATCGTGGAGTAATAAAATAAGACAAATTCATAAATAAAATAAAGAAGATATATAATACAACAGAGACACAGATATATGTGGTTCACCTAGTGTGGACTACATCCCCCAGAGAAATTGCCATGCCCTTCATTTTTATTATCCATCAAAATGAAGGGATACAACCTACAACACACCCAATGTAACTTCCTCTTATTTCTCTCATAGTCTCCTCTCTAAGAATACAATATTCGCAATAATACACAGTCGCATTATAATTCCCTCATAAAAGAGGGTTTCCTTCTAGGGAAAAAAACCCTAACATAACTTCTACCATCATATGTGTGACTTTATAATGAATGGTCTAGATTGACTACAAACTTACAATATACATTTACAAGGAAATTTTTCCTTCGAGGGCTTCGCCCACGAACCACCAACTAGAGGGATGAGCCCTCGGAACCCACAATGGGAAAGCCTCTCTACAACCCCCATGCTTGGAGGGGTGTATAGTATTCATGGGTTAAAACACGGATGAAAACAAAGACCTCTGAATCAGGAAGATAATTAGGCTCCATAACCAACATGTTTGGCATTTTTGAAGGAGATGCATAGATTCAAGAGCGCAATGGGAAACATTATTGGGTTGGGAACATTTTGCCTCATGAATCCTTTTTTCATGCTCAATTTTTTGTCAGGCATTGTGAGGAATGCCTCTTTTTGGGTTAAAAACTATGGGTGGGAATTCCTTTAACATGCATGTCCCTTTTGGATGCGTTGGATTTGAGGTTTATCAATGTGGCTTGCATTTGCATGGAGTCATTGGTCTTTTCCTTGAATCTCCTATGGAAAGGGGGATGGAGGTTTTGGGGATGTTTCCACCTCCTTTTTTTTATATGAATTAAGGTTTTCACAGGGGTCGTTTAGGTGGGCAACACCACATTGTCACTTTTTATGGACTAGCATAGTGGATCTCGAGGATACCTCAATGCGTGGTTTGGAACGGGGAAGAGTTTCATTTTTCCCTCCTCTTCCTCTTTGTCTTGGTTTTTTCGATCCTTGCCAAGCATGCTCATTGTTATTTGTTGATTCCATTATGGGGGAGAGAAAGTTGAGGAGTGAGGTTGGGGATGTTCTCACCTTCTTTTTTCTACGTATTAAGGTGGCCACAGGGGTCATCTATGCAGGAAGCACCACATTGTCACTTGTCATGGACTAGCGCCATGGATCCTAAGGACACCTTGATGCATTTTTCAGAAGGTGGGAGGGTTCATTGTCCCCTCCTCTTCTTTATGTTTTGGTTGTTTAGAGCCCTCTATAGGAGCTCTTTGTTCTCGGTTGATCCCACTTCGAGGACTGAAAGTTGAGAAAGGAGAAGGGAGTGTGGTTGGGAACGTTCCCACCTTATTTTTTCTATGGATTAAGGTGGCCACATGGGTTTCTTAGGCGGGAAGCACCACATTGTCGTTGGTCATAGACTAGTGTCATGGATCCCGAGAACACCTTGATGCATTGTTTAGAAGGTGGGAGGGTTCACTATCCCCCTCCGCTTATTTTTGTTTTTGTTGTTTCCCTCCTTTTCTAGGAGCTCTTTTCTCTCAGATGATCCCACTTCAAGGAATGAAAGTTGAGAAAGGAGGAGGAAGTGGGGGTTGGGAAGTTCCCATCTTATTTTTTCTTCGGATTAAGGTGGTCGCAAGGGATGTTTAGGTGGGAAGAACCACATTGTCACTATTCGTGGACTAGTGTCGTCTAGGGTGCCAATGTTTTTTTCTTTTTCTCTTTCCATGTTTTGTTAGAAAAACAGGATCGTGGAGTAATAAAATAAGACAATTGCATAAATAAAATAAAGAAGATATATAATACAACAGAGACACAGATATATGTGGTTCACCTAGTGTGGACTACATCCCCCAGAGAAATTACCATGCCCTTCATTTTTATTATCCATCAAAATGAAGGGATACAACCTACAACACACCCAATGTAACTTCCTCTTATTTCTCTCATAGTCTCCTCTCTAAGAATACAATATTCGCAATAATACACAGTCACAGTATAATTCCCTCATAAAAGAGGGTTCCCTTCTAGGGAAAAAAACCCTAACATAACTTCTACCATCATATGTGTGACCTTATAATGAATGGTCTAGATTGACTACAAACTTACAATATACATTTACAAGGAAATTTTTCCTTCGAGGGCTTTGCCCACGAACCACCAACTAGAGGGATGAGCCCTCGGAACCCACAATGGGAAAGCCTCTCTACAGCCCCCATGCTTGGAGGGGTGTATAGTATTCATGGGTTAAAACACGGATGAAAACAAAGACCTCTGAATCAGGAAGATAATTAGGCTCCATAACCAACATGTTTGGCATTTTTGAAGGAGATGCATAGATTCAAGAGCGCAATGGGAAACATTTTTGGGTTGGGAACATTTTGCCTCATGAATCCTTTTTTCATGCTCAATTTTTTGTCAGGCATTGTGAGGAATGCCTCTTTTGGGGGTAAAAACTATGGGTGGGAATTCCTTTAACATGCATGTCCCTTTTGGATGCGTTGGATTTGAGGTTTATCAATGTGGCTTGCATTTGCATGGAGTCGTTGGTCTTTTCCTTGAATCTCCTATGGAAAGGGGGATGGAGGTTTTGGGGATGTTTCCACCTCCTTTTTTTATATGAATTAAGGTTTTCACAGGGGTCGTTTAGGTGGGCAACACCACATTGTCACTTTTTATGGACTAGCATAGTGGATCTCGAGGATACCTCAATGCGTGGTTTGGAACGGGGAAGAGTTTCATTTTTCCCTCCTCTTCCTCTTTGTCTTGGTTTTTTCGATCCTTGCCAAGCATGCTCATTGTT
The DNA here is from genome assembly GCA_900067695.1 of Picea abies. NCBI lineage: Eukaryota > Viridiplantae > Streptophyta > Pinopsida > Pinales > Pinaceae > Picea > Picea abies. Next base: position 3,369 of record CBVK0101473198.1, on the reverse strand, counting down.
ATTTGTTGATTCCATTATGGGGGAGAGAAATTTGAGGAGTGAGGTTGGGGATGTTCTCACCTTATTTTTTCTACGTATTAAGGTGGCCACAGGGGTCATCTATGCAGGAAGCACCACATTGTCACTTGTCGTGGACTAGCGCCATGGATCCTAAGGACACCTTGATGCATTTTTCAGAAGGTGGGAGGGTTCATTGTCCCCTCCTCTTCTTTATGTTTTGGTTGTTTAGAGCCCTCTATAGGAGCTCTTTGTTCTCGGTTGATCCCACTTCGAGGACTGAAAGTTGAGAAAGGAGAAGGGAGTGTGGTTGGGAACGTTCCCACCTTATTTTTTCTATGGATTAAGGTGGCCACATGGGTTTCTTAGGCGGGAAGCACCACATTGTCGTTGGTCGTAGACTAGTGTCATGGATCCCGAGAACACCTTGATGCATTGTTTAGAAGGTGGGAGGGTTCACTATCCCCCTCCGCTTATTTTTGTTTTTGTTGTTTCCCTCCTTTTCCAGGAGCTCTTTTCTCTCAGATGATCCCACTTCAAGGAATGAAAGTTGAGAAAGGAGGAGGGAGTCAGGGTTGGGAAGTTCCCATCTTCTTTTTTCTTCGGATTAAGGTGGTCGCAAGGGATGTTTAGGTGGGAAGAACCACATTGTCACTATTCGTGGACTAGTGTCGTGGATCCCAAGGAAACCTTGATGTGTTGTTTAGAAGGTGGGAGGGTTCATTGTCCCCTCCTCTTATTTTTGTTTTGGTTTTTTTGATCCCTTTCCAGGAGCTCTTTGTTCTCAGTTGATCCCACTTCAAGGACAAAAAGTTGTGAAAGGAGGAGGGAGTGGGGTTGGGGACATTACCACCTTATTTTGTCCTATGGATTAAGGTGGTCACAGGGGCCATTTAGGCGATCAGCACCACATTATCGTTGGTTGTGGACTAGTTTCGTGGATCCCAAGGACACCTTGATGTGTTGTTTGGAAGGTGGAAGGGTTCATTGTTCCCTCCTCTTATTTATGTTTTGGTTGTTCTGATCCCTCTCTAGGAGCGCTCTTTGTACATGGTAGATACCACTTCAGACACAGAATGTTCATAAAGGAGGATGGAGTGGGGTTGGTGGGGTTGGATTCATTTTCACCTTCTTTGGTCTACGTGTTAAGGTAGCTATAGGGGTCATTTATGCGAGAAACACCACATTGTCTCTTGTCGTCAACTGGCGTCGTGGATCCCAATGACATCTCGATGAATTGTTCGGAAGGTGGGATGCTTCATTGTTTCCCTTTTCTTCTCTCAATTTTGGTTGTTTTGATGGTTAACAAGGGAATTTCCTCACCATCCTTGTCTTATTTGTGCACATCCTTATTGTGGGGTCTTACCACTCGATCCCTCGAGTGCAAGGTATAAAAGCTAACACAATTTTTTTAAATCTCCCCAACTTCATGGGTGTTCAGAGTGTGATATGTATGGAGAGACTTTGGATGACTTGAAGTGCTAGGGTGCTAATTGGTTGTTCTTTCCATTAGTCATATGCTTGTCTCAATGATTAAGCCATGCATGTCTATGTATGAACTAATTTAAACTGTAAAATTGTGGATGGATCATTAAATCGATCATAGTTTCTTTGATTGTACCTTACTACTCAGATAACCACACTAATTCTAGATCTAATATGTGCACCAAGTCCATACTCTTTGAAAGGGATACATTCATTAGATAAAAGGTCGGCATGGGCTTTCCTGCTTCTTTGTTGTATCATGATAACTCGACGAATTGCACAACCCTTATGCTGGTGATGCTTCATTCAAATTTATTCCCTATAAACTTTTGATGGTAGGATAGAGGCCTATCATGGTGGTGAGGAGTGAAGAAGATTTAGGGTTCGATTTTGGAGAGGGCGCCTCAAAAATGACTACCACATCCAAGGAAGGCAGCAAGCATGCAAATTACCCAATCCTAACATTGGGAGGTAATGACAATAAATACAAATATTGGGCTCATAGATTCTGGTAATTGGAATGAGTACAATATAAATCCCTTAACGAGGATCCATTGGAGGGAAAGTCTGGTGCCAGCAGTCACAGTAATTCCATTTCCAATAGAATATATTTAAGTTTTTGCAGTTAAAAAACTAATAATTGTATAATGGGTCATAAATTTCGGTCTTCCTACTCAGTGCGCACCTTCCCTTCTATCCATTTTATCGAAGAAGTGCTACTGGCATTAACTAGTTGGGTCATGGTTCTGGCACTGTTACTTTGAAAAAATTAGACTGCTCAAAGAAAGCTTATGCTCTAAATACATTAGCATGGAATAGCGTGATAGCAGTTTTTTCATATTGTGTTGGCCTTCAGGACCAGAGTAATGATTAATAGGGACTGTCAGGGGCATTCGCATTTCAATGTTAGAGGTGAAATTCTTGGATTTATGAAAGACAAACCACTGCGAAATCATTTTCCAACCATGTTGTCATTAATCAAGAACAAAATTTGGGAGCTCAAAGACAATCAGATACCATCCTAGTCTCAACCATAAACGATGTCGACCAAGCATCGATGAATGTTTCTCTAAGGACTCTGCCAACACCTTCTGATAAATAAGAGTGTTTGGGTTCTGGGGGAGTATGGTCACAAGGTTGAAACTTAAAGGAAACAACGAAAGGGAACCAACAAGAGTGGAGCCTATAGCTTATTTGAGCTCTTTCTAGATTCTATGGATGGTGGTGCATGGCCTTTATTAGTTGGTGGAGCGATTTATCTGGTTGATTCCGATATCAAACGAGATCTCGGCATGCTAACTAGCTATGCAATGGTTCCCCTTCGAAACCATCTTCTTAGAGGAACTATGGTTGTTTATGTAAGTTTTAAACCTGTGAAGTAAAGAAATGCATATAGATTCTTAAGAAAAACAAATTTTAATCAATGGCTCATACACAAAGTACACAGAGATTTTATACCGGAAACCCTCAACCAGGAAAACCTTTCTTATATTCATTATGTTGAATTTCACCATTCACCATACAATATATATACAATGTTTTTAGGTATTCTGTAGATACCAAAACCCTAATCCCTTAATATGGGATTAATTTACAAAATTCGCTAAAAATAGCAAAAACCGCCCAATCAAAAAAATGGGTGCTGCCCCAGGCTACCGCCCGTTGCCAAACGATGCGCGTAACCGGTGGGGGAGGGGCATACCTGCCCCCCCTGGGAATCCCCTAGGAAATATCCCAGTGCACATGACACAAAAATCACTACTAGAGGTATCGTCAGACACAATTTCCATATCTGACGCACCCACACACACACATGCAAATAATATAACACATACCCAACATTCTCCCACTTGTTGCTTTATTTGCATCCAGGGGTCCAGGGGATTA
>CBVK0101473192.1:0-11034 GCA_900067695.1 Picea abies | reverse complement strand
TTTTTCATTATGGTTCATTCTCTTATTTTTGTTAGATTCCTCATGTGGGTGCCCATCTTGCCAACTCACCTTTCCTTGCCTTTGGGCACCCTTCCTTCTCCAATCCATCTTGAAAAATTTAAGTTGGAGCCAACTTTGCTCCTTATCTTGTATTCCACTCTTCTTCTTTACTAGTGCTCCCTTCTGTGGTCATTCTCCCATTTTTGTTATGATTCCTCTTATGGGTGCACCTCTTGTAAACTCCCCTTTCATTTCCTTTGTGTGCCCTACCTTGTTTTTGTTACGATTCGTTCTCTTGTTTTCGTTACAATTCCTCATGTGGGAACCCCTCTTTTCAAATTGCATTTCCTTTCCTTTGGCTACTCTTCCTTGTTTTTGTTACAATTCATTCTCCCATTTTTTTTACGATTCCTCATGTGGGTACCCCTCTTGCCAACTCATATTGTATTGCCTTTAGGTGCCCTACCTTTTTTTCATTATGATTCCTCATGTGGGAGATCCTCTTGCCAAATCTCCTTGCCTTGTGTTTGGGCATCATGCCTTGCCTAGGTCGTCTTTAAAACATTAATTCGGAGCCAAATTTGCTACTTACCTGGTATCCATCTCATCATCTTGCCTAGCACTCCCTTGTGTGGTCATTCTCCTGTTTTTGTTATAATTCCTCATGTGGGTGCCCCTCTTGTAAACTCACCTTACCTTGCCTTTGGGCTCCCTACCTTGTTTCCATTACGATTCATTCTCCCATTTTTGTTATGATTCCTCTTGTGGGCTCCCCTATTTCCAACTCACCTTTCCTTGCCTTTAGGTGCTCTGCCTTTTTTCCATTACAATTCATTCTCCCATTTTCATTACGATTCCTCATGTGGGTTCCCCTCTTTCCAACTCCCATTTCCTTGCCTTTGGGTGCCCTACCTTGCCCAGGTCGTATTAAAAAATTTAATTTGGAGCCAACTTTCCTCCTTACCTAGTAGCCAACTCATATTCTTTCCTACCTCTCCCTTATGTGGTAGCTCTCCCATTTTTGTTACGATTCCTCATGTGGGTGCCCCTCTTGCAAAGTCACCTTGCCTTACCTTTAGGTTCCCTACCTTGTTTTTGTTATCATTATTTCTCCCTTTTTCGTTACGATACCTCATGTGGGTTCCCCTCTTGACAACTCCCCTTGCCTTTATTTTTGGAACTCTTCCTTGTTTTCGTTACGATTTTTTCTCCTTTTTTCATTACAATTCCTTATGTGGGAAATCTTGTTTCCAACTCCCCTTGCCTTTCCTTTGGGTTCCCTACCTTTTTTTCATCACAATTTCTCATGTGGGAACCCCTCTTGGCAACTCACCTTGCCTTTCCCAAGTCATATTAAAAAATTTAAGTCGAAGCAAACTTTACCCCTTACCCGGAAGCTAGCTCATCTTCTTGCCTTATGCTCCCTTGTATGGTCATTCTCTCATTTTCATAACGATCCCTCATGTGGGCACCCCTCTTGCCAACTTGCCTTTGGGCACCCTACCTTGCTCAGGTCATATTAAATTTTTTATGTTGGAGCCAACTTTACTCCTTATCAGGTAGTTGACTCGTCTTCTTGCGTAGCTCTCCCTTGTGTGGTATTTCTCTTGTTTTTGTGACGATTCCTCATGTGGACATCCCTCTTGCCAACTTTCCTTTACTTTCCTTTGGGCACCCTACTCTTCCCAAGAAATATTTAAAAAGTTAAGTTGGAGCCAACTTTGCTCCTTATCAGTAGCCAACTCGACTTCTTCCCTAGCACTCCCTTGTGTGGTGTTCCTCCCATTTTTCGTTATGATTCAACATGTGGGTGCCCCTATTCCAAACCATATTTCCTTGAATTTGAGTGCCCCTCTTGCCCACTCGCCTTGCCTTGCCTTTGGGTGCACTGCCTTGTTTTCGTTAAGATTCCTCATGTGGGTGCCCCTCTTTCTATCTCACCTCTCCTTGCCTTTGAGCACCCCTATTTCCAATTTTCCTCTATTTGCCTATGGGCACCCTGCCTTGTTTTCATTACAATTCCTCATTTGGGCGTCCCTCTTGCCAACTCACCTCGCCTTGCATTTGGGAACCCCTCTTTCCAACTCTCCTTGCCTTACATTTGGGCACCTTGACTTGTTTTTATTATGATACCTCATGTTAGAACCCTCATTTCCTACTCCCCTCTTCTTTCCTTTGAGCACCCCTCTTTCCAACTCGACCCTCTTTGCCTATGGGCACCCTGAAATTTTTTCATTATGATTCCTCATTTACTCACCTCAACTTTGGGCATCCCTCTTCCCAACTCTCATTTCCTTTCCCTTGGGTACCCTGCCTTTGTTTTGTTATGATTCCTCATGTGGAAACCCCCCTCTTTCAAACTCTCCTTTTCTTGCATCTAGGCACCTATCTTGCCATCTCGCCTTGGCTTTCCTTTCAGATCCCCCCCTTGTTTTCGTTACAATTTCTCAGGTCGGTGCCCCTCTTGTAAACTCAAGTTGCCTTGCCTTTGGGAACCTATATTTCCAACTCACCTTGCCTTTCCTCTTGGCTGCCCTACCTTGTTTTCATTAGGATTCCTAATGTGGGCAGCTCTCTTACCAACTCACTTTTCCTTGTCTTTGGGTGCCCCTCTTTCCAACTCACCTTGCCTTCCATTTGGGCGCTTTGCCTTGCCTTTGGGCTCCCCTCTTGCCAACTCTCTTTGCCTTCCATTTGGGTGCATTTCCTTGCCTTTGGGTGCCCCTCTTTCCAACTCACCTTTCCTTCCATTTGTGCACCTTGCCTTTCCCATGTCATCTTAAAAATGTTAAGTTGAAGCCACCTTTGCTCCTTTTCCAGCGACCGCCTTGTTTTTCCCAATGCTCCCTTGTGTTGTACTTGTCCCTTTTTTTTTCTTTCCCGTCACTAAGTTGTGTCACAGGCCCTATGGTTTTGTTGGATTCATAATTATGTGCAATGGGTGATGTGATAAAAATGAATNNNAAATTATGTGCAATGGGTGATGTGATAAAAATGAATTTCCTATTGGGTCCACTCAAATATTGGCCTAGGGCATTTTCTAAGGTTGGTCGGTTATCATCTTGTTATCATGTTTCTCGATAACACATGAGCAATAAGTGTAGTGAAGCTCATCTAGGGAGGCACTTTGGAAGATATATATTCTCCACTCATCGTGGACTTTGAGTGATCGTTCTAGCTCCCTTGTAAGGATTTTCACTTGTATTCCTTAGGAAAATTCTTGGTAACACAAGAGTTGTGTTGTTGGCTCTACAGTTTTGTTGGATTCAACATTTATTATGAGGGGTGATGTGATGAAAAGGAGCTTCCTACTGAGTCCACTCGAATATTGGACTAGGGCCATTTGCAGGGTTGGTCGGTTCTTGGCTTGTTATAATGTTTCTTGGTAACACCTGAGCAGTAAGGATAGTGAATCAAATATTGGGAGGAACTTTGAAAGAGAAATCTTCTCCACTTGTCGTGGATTTTGGGTGATCGTTGTGGGTCCATTATAGGGCTTTACATTTGTATTCCTTAGGAAAATTCTTGGTAAACACATGAGTTGTGTTGTAGTCTCTTTGGTTTGGTCGGATTTGGTGTTTCGTGTGATGGGTTATGTGATAAAAAGGAGCTACCTATCGGGTCCCACCCAAATATTGGTATAGGGCCTTTTGCAAGGTTGGTCAGTTCTTGGCTTGTTATCACGTCACTCGGTAGCACAGGAGAGGTAAGTGTAGTGAACTGGATCTTTGGAGGAAATTTGAAAGATAAATCTTCTCCATTTGTGGTGGAGTCTGGCTGATCATTGTGGCTTCCTTGCAGGGGCTCTTTGCATTTGTATGGCTTAGGAAAAGTCTTGGAAACACATAGATTTTTTTTGCAGGCTCTTCAGTTTTGTTGGATTCCACATTTTGTGCGATGGGTGATTTTATAAAAAGGATCTTCCTACTAGGTCCACTCAAATATTGGTCTAGGGCCATTTACTGGGTTGGTTGATTCTCATATTGTTATCATGTTTCTCGGTAGCACATGAGCGGTAAGTTTAACGAAGCTCATCTTGGGGAGGTGTTGGACAAGCAGTTTTGGATACATATTGGGAGAAAAAACTAAGTATAAGGGAAGTGTGAAGATGGAAGAAAGTACACAGAAGGAAGGAAGTGTGTTGATGGAAGAAAGTGTGCAGCTGGAAGACAATGCATAGATAGAAGAATAAAGCAAGAGAGTGAGAGAAGAAAGGGTGAGAAAAGGATGACAACACAACATTACAGAAATACCAAAACAACTCAAGAGTTGTATGAAGAGAGAAACGTAGAAGAAACCAGTCAAAACAACCAGTTAACTGAGTTGGCCATGCATTGTAATAGTTTTGGGATAAATAGATTAGGGTTTTAAGCCCTAGGTTTTGAAATATAAATATGTAACGAGATGGGAGATCAGGTGGTGGAAAAAATGGATTATGCTAGAATCATTAATGTAATAGCTTATTAGCAAAAGAGATAGATGAATAAAGAGAGAGTTTGGAGAGAATATTGAGTCTTGTGGTATCAATTGTCTATGTGTGCTTATGAATTATGTTGCTATGCTTTGGACTTAGTTTATGCATTAATTGTGGCATAATATTCATGACTACAACTGTGAAGAATATCTATAATAATCAGAAATATGTTAAGCAGAGGAACCTAAAAGAAAGTAATATTGACTAGAGTTGAATTTCCCACATAGATAGAATAAGGAACAATGACTCGAGTATCTGCCTCCCTTTACCTTAATACTACAGAATCTTGGTTCTTGCAGTCCCAATAGATACCTCGGGTGAGACTTCATATACACAAGCAGGTGATGTTGAAAGGGTCGGTGTCTATTGGGTTTGTTGTTCATAGTTAAACTGAACCTTGGGTCTTACAACTCATGCATAGACAAGTTAAGCCAATAACTCATTCTGTTGTTGGGACCGAGAAATTGTGATTCAGGGAATTTTTTGGAGGTTGACTAAGAATGAGATCACAGACTAGTTAGAACAAAAAGAAAGGGAATTTGCATGACAAGAGAAGAGGAACCCATGGATGAGTGACAAGAAATGGATGCAAAGGTATTTGTTCACTGATTTGCATGAAATTTTCTTTGGCGAATTCCCAAAATTATTTACTGAATGGCTAGAAAGGTTAGTAGAAAAAATAGGAAGGTTTAGTGTTGCAGAGCTAAGGAATTGGACTCTTGAATTGGTAAGATGGTTGAATTCAGTAAGTAACCCAACTACTCGAGTAGTTGAGTTTTGGTTGGATAGTGTACTAGGGGGTTATGCTATAGAATTTGCAGTAGATTGCATTCAATCATACAATGTTGCAGAAAGAGAATTTTTCAAAGGTCTACATGGGAGGTTCTTGAAATCATTAAATACATGGATAAAAAAAAAATCTGTGAAAAAAATGTGATGATAATGACGTCCGATGGCTAAAAGGGATTTGCGCACATAGAGGGATCCAGAGGATGACAAGATGATCATCTGAGAGAATGAAGAAAGAAATGAAGGGACTAAGGATGCAATAGGGAAGTATACTAGAGGAAGAGTATGAGTTTGGAGAATTGCACAAAGGAAGGAGGTACACGAGGAAAAATATTGAGGATAGGAGGGAAGAGCAACATAATGAGCCAGAGGAAAGAGAACCTTGCACACTAGTCTGAATCATGTAGATATCGTACATAGGAGGAGAAGAAGAGGGGTCTCATTCCAGTCCATTAATAGAAGAGTCGATAATTCCTACTCAAACAGGATCATGTGTTGAATCCATGAACCTATGTGCATCACCATAATCAGAGATAACATTTGAAGACTTTTCAAACGATATTGTAGTTAGTCAAGGAGGACAGAGTAGTAGCAGTCAGAATAGTGGGAGTAGTGTGCAGAGTCGAAGTCATAATTAGATTCCACCATCATCACTAAGAGGAGGGACTACACAACCCAACATGGCAGGAGTAGATTATACTCTTAGGCTTCCTAAATTCAAGGGAGTGGGGTCATAGGATCATGAACAACACTTGTTTGTGTGCGAAACAATTTGGGCTGCTAAGAACATATAGGATGAGGTTGTGAATAATGCGTAGTTAGCGAAAACATTTAGAGGGTGTGCACTAGTATGGTATATGAAGTTACAAAGTATTACGCCTATAGGAAACACTAGGAATTTGGTAGAGATAAAGTAAGCACTACTAAAGGAGTTCAAAAAGACAAAATCACATTTGCAATACATCACCGAACTGAAAAAGATCAAGTAAGTACAAACAGAGTCCACATGGGATTTCGATCAATGATTTAAGGATGTAATGGGGAGATTGACTTTCCAAATTCCATACCAACAACATCAAGAGTGGTTTATTGTAGGAATTCTACCACACATTCGAAGGACCTTGACTCAACATAAGGTTACGTAGCAACCCGAGATTCTGGAAATTGAAATGAAACTAGAGGCATCTCTGGTAGGAGATATTGGAGGAATGGCACAAGTTCAGATACAGTTGGCTACATTAATAATTCAGTTGGTTGAGCTTACCAAAGGAAGAGAGAAACGAGAACAAGTTTGGTGTACCAAATGTAGGACGAAGGGCCATCACAAGAACGAATTCCCAACATTCGCATAGTATTTTGTAGTTGGAGCATCAAATCCACTACCAACGGGAACTACGAGATATGTAATAAATAGGGACATCACCCCACTAAGTTTCCATTGATGCAGAAGTATCAGAGTACACCAAATAATTTTCTTCATAATTTTTGCAAGTTGGTAGGACACAAAGAGAAGGATTGTCACGCGTTCTACCTACTAAAGGAGTTCACATCGGATATGTATTGAATCCAAGAAGAGAATGTCACTGCAAAAGGGGGTGGTGCGTACTATAAAAATCAGAGAGGTTTCAATCAGGGGAACAGAGCAAAATTTGGTAGAGCCTGGGGTAGAGGGAGAATTTTGGTAGAGGAGGATGCAGACCAATTATTTGTTATAACTATAATAAACCTAGACACTTGGCCCGTGATTTCCAAAATCCATGTACGACGTGCACATATTGGAGCAAAGTGGATCACTCAACAGAAGATTGTCCCCAACTAGTTGTGAAGTGGAAAGCCAGAGGAAACCCAAACCAGAATTTGAATCAGAATGTGCAGATGATATCAACCAAAAGACGCAATGAAGGACCAAAAGTAGCAGTTGTTACGCATGGAGGAGCTAGAACAAGGACTGATATAATGAATCAAGGGAAAAAAACTAAGCAGTGGGTAAGGAAGTTAGTAGGGCCTATACCATCATTCGATCCAACATGGGAGAAAGAGACATACCAAAGAGAATGAAAATAAATACTTGGACAACACGGGGGAGGATCAACATCATCATTGCCTCGTATAGAAGATCAAGTTGTGCCAGAGAAGCCAATGGTGGAGGTAAGTACACTAGTGGAATTCTTAAGGAGTTGTGTAGAACTAATGAAAGATATAATTATTCTAAGTATATTATATAACTTGATTGATCACTACACAAAAGGAAGAGACACTCTTGTCACACAAAGAATGGTAAAATTGGTACTACGTAGAAAGGCAACTAACGAAGAATTCAATTTCAATGCATAGATTAGAGAGTATGATGTGGATAATGTTATTTTGGACTTAGGGTCTGATGTGAATGTGCAACCTAAGAAGACATGGGAAATGATGGGAAAACCTGATATAGCATGGTCCCCTATTCAGTTAATGCTCATGAATCAGCATAAGATAGTCCCAATTGGGCAATTGACAGAAGTACCTATGAACATATATGGGGTATGCACCATGATAGACTTTGAATTTATTGAGATTGTAGATGACAGTCAACCATATCCATCACTGATGGGACTGGAATGGGCTTTCGATAATTAGGAAATCATTAACTTGAAAAGGAGGGAGATGATATTCGAGGTTCGAGATCTAAAAGTTATTGCACCCTTGGACCCTTCAGAAGGAAATAGATACATAGAGTCAGCCATAATGAATGACATTGACAAATTATACAATTTGACTGCGTGTATGGAGGATTATGTCGACCCAACAATGGATGGTGCATTGAGTTGGAGAAGCATCAATTTGTGGCATCATATTCGGAATTTGGTGTCAAGAATTGGAAGCAAAGGATGCATGAAGTGTCAACTAAACGATGTGCATGTATCAACCAATCCTTGCACTAGATTGGAATGGAGTTATGTGACCCACCCAGGTAAGATAGACTAACTGAGATAGGCATGTTTGTAAAATCATTTGTGTTATAGGTACCTGAGCAGCAAAGTTTGTTGGAAATGGATGTCATTTCAAAGGTGACTCCAGATAGGTGGTGCATTGCACACAGGAAGGGGATAAAAGACTACTCACAATGTAGTATACTAATGCAGATACGCTTTTTCTCTAAGGAAGAAGTAACTACACAGAATTTCACAGGAGAGAGTGACCCGGTGGGTCACGTGGAAAAATGTAGGGATTTGTGGCACTCACTACTGGAAATAGAGTGCACGCATATATTTATAAACACCTTGGATACAATCCTGAAGAATTGGTATTTAGAATTGGAGATGTGCAGGGAGAAAACAAGATGGGAATAATTAACTCAGAGATTCAAAATCACATTTACATTTTAACATGAATCTCCATATATATATATATATATATATGGAGCACTACAAGAGATTCGAATGGAGATCTTCTCAAAGGTAGAGATGATGGAAGTAGTACCAGTATGTAGTGTGCACAAAGCCCAAATGATTGTCCATAAGCTATTGGAATTCTATAACGTAATGAAAGAAGAGAATAGGAAAGAGGATCCCAAGAATGTACAAATACCTCAGATAGAAGGATCACATGCAATAGAAGGGTCATGGCTTGCATATGTCACATACACACAGCCTATAAAGATGAAGAAGGTAAATATTGGGACATCAGAGAATCCTAAGTTAATCGAGATATTCTCAAAGGTAGAGATGATGGAAGTAGTACCAGTATGTAGTGTGCACAAAGCCCAAATGATTGTCCATAAGCTATTGGAATTCTATAACGTAATGAAGGAAGAGAATAGGAAAGAGGATCCCAAGAATGTACAAATACCTCAAATAGAAGGATCACATGCAATAGAAGGGTCATGGCTTGCATATGTCACATACACATAGCCTATAAAGATGAAGAAGGTAAATATTGGGACATCAGAGAATCCTAAGTTTGCGCAGATAAGAGATTATTGAAACGAGGAGAAATTAATTGAGAAGGTTTCAGACTTATTACGAGAATATCGTGACTTATTCCCAATAAAAAATTTAAAGATTAAGGGGATAGTGGGACACTTAGGCGAGATGAAGATTCCACCGAAACCTGGAGCTAAGCCAATACAATAGAGACCTTACAGGTTAAATTTGAGGTATAAAGAGAAGGTCAGGGATAAAATAGACAAGACATTGGATGCATGTATCATTGAACCAGTAGAAGAATCAGAGTGTATTATCCCAATGGTGGTGTAGGAAAATAAGACAAGAGGAATTAGGATCTACGTCGATCTAAGGAAATTGAATGACGCATGCTTACATGATCCATTCCCAAACCCATTAACAGATAAAGTACTGGAAAATGTAAGCGGTCAAGAAACTTATTCTTTTATAGATGGATTCTCTAAGTACCATCAGATAAGAATAGCATAGGAGGATAGACACAAGACAGGGTTTGTGATGGAGTGGGGATATTATCAGTATACAGTTATGCCATTTGGATTGAAGAATGTTGATGCAGGAGCATCTCTCCATGCAGCCAGCCAGTCAGCCAGCCACGTCAGTGCGCATGCATTCCAGAATGAAAAGGAGGTGCAGCCTCATTCAAATATTTGAAATGAATGTAATTAAATGAGCTGGGATGTTGAGCCATGAAAGCCGTGCTTTATGAAGGCATTAGATAAGATTGGCCTTTATGGTAGATCGGCTGAGATCTAGATCCATACGCTGGACTAGACAGCTCTACAAATATATTCCATTTCATCTAAGGAAGGTTGATAAGACCTATGATCTAATGAAAAAAGGGCAAGAAACACAATCAAACATACAACAATAGAAGCAAGGTAAGTATGTTACTAAGGAGCATCAAGGTTTCATGTTCAAAACACATGTTGAAGGACTTCAAAATATGGTGCATACTTTACATGAAAACCTCACCAATGATTGAATCGAGAACCAAGTCAAGCCTCTATAACTTGACAAAGAAAAATATGATGTCACTAAAAATACACCCTCAACTAGAGATCAAAATCCTATTTACCCTTTGAGGACAAAGAGTTTCTTAAGGGGGTCACAATGTAGCACAAATAATAATAATAATAATAATAGTAATAACAAATATAACTTAATTAGGTTAAATAAAAGGTCAAAGGACACACATCCATACATCTTGTGATTAGTTAATGCATATAAGTATATTGTCACAAGGCTCATTGTACCATCATCATCATATTCATTCTTATCATTCAATGATTACTAGATACATTCTTATATATCTATATAAATACATATTCCAATCATTAATAAATAGGTTTGTTTACTACATGGTGTGGTTAAATGATGCAGAAGCATCTCTCCACGTTAGCCAGCCACGCCAGCGAATTCAAATCGCGCATTGAAGGGAGGCACAGCCTCATTTGAATTTGTATTGAATGTAATTAACTATCTAGGCTGGTGAGCCATGAAAGCCGTGCCTTTGAGCAGGCGTTAGGTAGGATCGACTTTAATGCTAAGAATGATTGAGATCTAGATCCGATCCTGGACTAGACAACCCATTCATTGTAATTGAATATAATTAATTAGAGTAGGTAGACCTGGAGGGAAGCGCTCAATGAGCCCTCAGGTAAAAGAGATTTTCATATCTCATTTGCAGTTAGTGGAGGTAGAGTAGAGAAGAGCCGAGAAAGCTCAGGAACACCATTGTACTGATACAGGCATTGTTGCCACTTTTAATACAAACCAACAGTTTTTCCTGCATTATTCTGTGTTGAATGGATGTCTGTGTGTGTT
>CBVK0101473190.1:0-10825 GCA_900067695.1 Picea abies | reverse complement strand
AAGTGGGCCATTGACTTTGTAGGACCAATCAATCCACAAGAAAGAAGATCAAGGGCAAGGTACATTATCACTGCGACAAAGTACTTGACAAGGTGGCTAGAAGCAACACCAGTTACTGATTGTACTACGTAGACTGTTGCAAGGTTTATATTCGAGAATGTATTCACGACATTTGGATGTCCATGCATATTAATTATTGATCAAGGTACACACTTTCTAAACAAAACAAAAGAATCGCACTGACTAAGGAGTTCCAGATTCGTCATCAAAATAGTACACCATATCACCCTCATGCCAATGTAATAGAGGAAGATTTTAATAATATTTTGGACAATGATTTGACAAAGATATGCAATTTAGGGTGAGATTATTGGGACTTACAAGTCCCTGTAGTACTATGGGCTTACAGAACTACAATTAAGAAGTTGATATGACAGACACCTTCGATTGGTCTATGGACAAGATGCAATAATGCCAATGGAGTTCATTCTACCTAGCTTGTGCATTGCAGAAATCACTAAGCTCTCGGATACTGGCGCAACAAAGGAGAGGTTGGCATAGTTAGTACAACTTGAGAAGGACCTCTTTATCGCAGGATTTCATTAGCAAGTTTAGAAATCTAAAGAGAAGGCCTGGCATGATAGCCACATTAAACAAAATAAATTTTAAGTCATCGATTTGGTACTACTCTATGACAACAAGTATATGCAGCATCCCGAGAAGTTTCGCATGCACTGGTTAGGCCCTTATGTGATCCAACGAATAATCGAGATGGGTGTTGTGCGGTTGGAAACCTTGAATGGACAAGTCCTGAAAGGAATGGTGAATGGGAGTCGGCTAAAACTCTATAGAGACAATTGACAATTTGCGTAGTAATTGGGGTTGCACCAGAACCCCTATATTATAGTAGTTGTACCATAGTAGCAAGAAAAATAAGAAAACCATAGTAGCAAGAAAAATAAGAAAAACCAAACAAAAAGTAGAAAAAGGAAGAAAATCAAATAAAAATTAGATATAGGAAAAAAAAGGAGCATTGGAGTACTAAGGTATCAGAACCTATGCAGAAGGAATGATCATCACACACAAAAATAACATTGCACAAAGACATAGATGGGACCGAATACACAGGATATAGATGACATGGTAAAGACCCAATGTGCAATTTGGCAATGAAAAGGCCGTTAAACGTCATAAGGCATGGAAATGATAGGTAGGTCGCAGGCGTGACATGTCATAAAAGCATTGTATCAGTCTTAAATAGGAAAAGACACCGAAAATCATGAACAGATCAGTAGTATGAGAGGGAAATCATAAAACAGATTTGGAAATAAAGGAGCATTTAGTTACCAAGTCACCAACGACGACGATGGATTGGACTCGACAGTTAAGGCCAGATGAGACAGGTATACTAGGCACAAAAGCACAAAAACAACAAGAAGTCCATAAAAATCTAAGTCATTATTGCATGCAAGAGGGAGCGAACAGATCGGAAGAGCGTCGTGTAAAATCTAAGTCATTATTGCATGCAAGAGGGAGCGAACAGAGTTGAACTACCAAAGCTGAGCTCACACAACCTGCACAGACACACAGAGTTATTCTAAGAGTTCATTGCACAAGTGAAATGGCACCGCCTAGAGTGGGAGGGTCATCTGGCACAATGAAGAAACAATTGAAACAACTAGTAGCAGACGTGGAGGTCGAGGAGGTAGTTTAAACTTTGACTACGATGCCACCATCAATTTTTCACAGAGACTATTTACCCACAAGGAAGGATGATGCACCACCAATCAATGTACCAGTGAATGCCAAGTACCCATTTTTGATATCACCAGTTTCGACCGGCGTCAGTAGTGACAGAGACATGACCAAGAAGATTTCCAACTTGAATTTTATGGACCACGATATCACAGATACAAACAAATTCTCCAAGTTGTCTAGGGATCAATATCTATGGAGGAATACTATCCCAAGCACATGAGCAATTCTGGTAAAGCCACAAGAATGGGCATCGAGCTTGGAAAAAGCATGGATACTGAAATTTTTCAAAATTCCATATTTTTTACGAAGTACAAAAATTAATTTATGTGTAAAGGTGTTAATCAGCTACGTTCATGCGGGGGCACTTTGGCTCGATCCCCTAGTGTCGATTGATATTGCATTGATTGCGCATAGCACAGGGTTGTGAAAATCAGGTGAAGACCCAACATTATTGTTCAACATAATGGGACAGTGAGTCCTCTCTAAATCCATGAAAGAAAAAATTGACACATTCAGAGGCAAGAGGGGTCTGGATTTCAAGAGAATCAATGAAAAGGATGTCAAGTTTGCAAGGTAGGTTTTTTCCTGCAAACTGTTGCAAAATTTTAGCAAATATGAAGTACTTATTGTAGTAATTTCAGCAGTAAAGAAATGCAAGAAAGGATTTCAGATGAACTAGGATACATTTTTATTCATACCTTTTCTATAAGATTGCATGGAGGCCCAGGAGAAGGGCATTGAATTTCTCTATGCATTGTTTAACATCCTCATTGTGTTGTTTGGGTGGAAAGATCCTTTGCAAGGTAGGTTTTTTCCTGCAAACTGTTGCAAAATTTTAGCAAATATGAAGTACTTATTGTAGTAATTTCAGCAGTAAAGAAATGCAAGAAAGGATTTCAGATGAACTAGGATACATTTTTATTCATACCTTTTCTATAAGATTGCATGGAGGCCCAGGAGAAGGGCATTGAATTTCTCTATGCATTGTTTAACATCCTCATTGTGTTGTTTGGGTGGAAAGATCCTGCGTATTGCCAGCACATGTGCACTTACATTCGCATCCCTTTGGCTACTAGGTATTCCAAATTATGGAACACAACAATCAAGAGGCGACATCGAGACAACGATGCCACATTTTATATCTATTTTCATCTCATGACTAATATAATGAAGACCACCCCACACATATCCAAGGAAGTAGTTTTCACATATAAGGACATCACATTATTCTGAGCCAGTATGCACCATCTATATGTCCAAGCCAAAAAGGGTCCTACACAACAATGGTTCCAATTATTGGTTGACTACAAAGGATGTAAACTTAATAATCAATGAATGGGAGGAAGAGTGGAAGAGCCCAGTAAACAATACATGGCTATCATAAGAGGATGAAGACCAAGACAAAAGTGAGGAAGAATAAGATTAGACAAATGGTCCAGGTAATCTTCCTGGACAATCTAAAGTCCCTTAATTAGGGCTCAAAAGGAAGGATAAGGGGCTAGAACATGTAGGAGGGGCATGGAAGAAAGTTAAGGCATAGAAGAAGACCCCATTTTGTATCCTAACCAATGATGATATGGATAGGATTGGGTACCAGATATGAGATACCACCAAGGAAATATGGGAGGAAGAATCCAAGAAGCAAGAGAAACAACAGAAGAAGGTGCAAGACCAGTTGGGGATACTTCAACAAATACTAGAAACAACCTACATCACGACCATAGGACCAAGGATAGAAGTGGAAAGCATGCAGACCGCCATGACATAGTTATCGAGGGATCATCGAACCTTACAGATTGAGGTTGATTCTATAGACTTTCCAGTGGGCAAATATAAGGAGAAAATAAAGGCATTGGTCCAACTTAATATAGTCATATCAAGACTACCCATGCAAAGATTATAGGCTTACAGGTAGAATTGGTGCAAGAAATAAAGAACTGATGAGATGCAACACACCAAGACTTGGACAGAATAAGGGATGAAAGAGCCCCAGTGAAAGCACAGTATGATATGGAACTTCAACAAAATAAGAAGATTGAAGGTTGGATAGAGGAAGTTATAAAGAATAATGAAGGGGCTGAGGAAAGGGCCATGAAAGCATTATAGGAAAAATATGAAGCTAAATCTATGGTGCAGAAGACACAAGCAGTTGTCCAGAAATTATACAAGCAAGTACCAAAAGTTCCCCTGGTAATAGAATCCACTATGGAGGAACAACTATTGAATATTAGTGAAGTCATTAAGGTCTTCATGGAGCATATCTAGGATTTACAACTAAGATCACACATGGAATGCCACTAGAGGTGCATGAAGGTAGGGTGAGGATGGAAACAACAACAGTTGCCCATATCAAAAAAGTAGAATATGAATGCACAAAACTTTGCAAGGAGAGTGTGCAGGTGTGGATAGAGCTCATGGGAGACCCAGAAATGAAGGCCATAGAGGCCAAGCTAAGAGAAATGCAAGAGAAATTTCACAAGAAAACGAAAAAGGTGGCTACATTGCCATTGGTAGAGGATCATTGGAGAATTGGCCATTGTTCAAGGTAATGTCAAACAAATAGCGGTGGAAGTAGAGAGAAAACCCATAGAATTGACCCCACAGGTTGTAGAGGAGATATCATCAACAGAGGTCGTAGTTGTCAAAGAGTTAGATGTCCCTAAGGCTACCTCTCAGCACTTCATTTCATCTTGGAAGAACAAGAAATAGGGCTGAGTGGCTCGGGATGAACCATGAGTGAGTGTTGGGGGCCTATTGGACAAGAATTTTTGGATAAAATATTAGAAGAAAAACCTAAGTATAAGGGAAGTGTGTAAATGTAAGAAAGTGTGCAAAAGGAAGAAAGTGAGCAGATGGAAGAAAGCACGCAGGAGGAAGATAGGGCACAGACAGAAGAATAAAGTAAGAGAGTGAGAGAAGAAAGCATAAGAAAAGGATGACAACACGACATTACACAAATAGTAGAATAATGGAAGAGATGCATGAATAGCAAAAATTAGAAGAAAGCAGTCGAAACAACCAGTTAACTGAGTTGGCCATGCATTGTAATAGTTTTGGGATAAATAGACTAGGGTTTTAATCCCTAGGCTTTGAAATATAAATATGTAATGGGATGGGAGATTAGGTGGTGAAAAAAATGGATTATGCCATAATCATGAATGTAATAGCTGATTAGCAAAAGAGACAGATGACTAAAGAGAGAGTTTGGAGAGGATATTGAGTCTTGTGGTATCACTTGTGTATGTGTGCTTATGAATTATGTTTCTATGCTTCGTAGACTAGACTTAGTTTATGGATTAATTGTGGTGTAATATTCAAGACTACAACTATGAAGGATATCTGTAATAATTGTAAATGTGCTAAGAAAAGTAACCTAAAATAAATTAATACTAACTAGAGTCGAATCACCCGTGTCAATAGAATAAGGAACAATGACTCGAGTATCTTCCTCCCTTTCCCTTACTACTCCATAAGCCTCATTCTAGCAGTCTCAATAGATACCTCAGGTGAGACTTTGTCTGTGAAAGAAGATGATGTTGAAAGGGTTGGTCTTTGGTGGGTTTTTTGGTCATAGTTAAACCAAACCTTGGGTCTTAAAACCTGTGCGCACACAAGTTAAGCCAATAGGAGGTACCTTGAAAGAGAAATCTTCTCCACTCACTATGAAGTTTGGGTGATCATTGTGTCTCCCTTGCAGGGATTTGCATTTGTATGACTTGGGAAAATTCTTGGCAACACAAAGGTTGTGTTGTAGACTCTATAGTTTTATTTTATTCATCATTTTGTGTGGGGGGTTTGACGTAATAAAAAATATTTTCCTATAGGTTCCACTCGAAGCAAGGTTGGTCAGTTCTTGGCTTTTTATCATGTCACTCGGTAGCACATGAGTGGTGAGTTTATTGAAGCTCATCTTTGTAGCAAATTCGAAAGATAACTCTTCTCCACTTGTCATGGAGTTTGGGTGATCATTGTGGCTCCCTTACAGGGATTTTCATTTGTATCCCTTAGGATAATTCTTGGAAACACATAGGTTGTGTTGCAAGATCTTCAGTATTGTGTTATTTGGCATTTCGTGTGAGGGGTGATGTGATAAAAAGGAGCTTCCTACTGGGTCCACTTGAATATTAGCGTAGGGACATTTACAGGGTTTGTTGGCACCAGTACAAAGTGGAAAGAAGGACGATCATGGGAAAGAAAGCATACAGGAAACTAAAGTGGCAACTGGAGAAATATTAGCACGCGTGAATGAAAGAAAGCATGCACAGAGGAAAGTGAAAGATGGAGGAAGAACAACACACGCATGGGAGAAAAACCTAGCATAAGAAGGGTTAGGGTTTTGGTAATATTCTGTAAGTGGATGAAGAGCCCGAAATTTATAAATATAGATACGAAAGTATCATATAGGGTTTTTGATTTTAGATTAGTTTTTGTCAGGATTACGATTGTTATTGAGTGATTTTTCCAAGTATTGTTGTTGGCGATATGTGAAGGGTTTTGATTTGTATGAACCGAGTGTTGTAAGTTGTTGAGAAAGAAAGATATGAGGGAAGGTAGATATGAGGATTAGACCGTAGGATGTAGATCCTGGTGCGATCTAGTTTTCCTCACATAGATCTTACCCACTTTTGTGGATAAGTGTAAGCGCACGGCGCAAGGAAATCAAGAACTACCATAATAAAAGAGCCAAGAGCCAAATCTTTGTGAACGTAGCCCAAGAGGGGTGAACCACGGTAATATTTGTGTAATGTGTTGAATGTTTAAATATCTTTAAAGAAATAGATGATTACGATTGAGGAATAACCAAATGCATTATTAGAATATGTTTATACTTTGAGTTATACATATGCGATTCCTAGGAACAAGTAGATTACAGCAACAGTTCACAGGACAGGGCCTTGGTCAAGACTCTGTCCTAGACTATAAACACCTGAGTCTTACAGTCAACCATCTATAGCTATCAAGAGCCAAATCTTTGTGGACGTAGCCCAGGAGGGGTGAACCATGATAATATCTGTGTAATGTGTTGAATGTTTGCATATCTTTAACTTCTTTTAGCAATAGATGATTACGATTGATGAATAACCAAATGCATTATTAGAATCTATTTGTATTTTGAGTCATACGCATGCGATTCCTAGGAACAAGTATATTACAGTAACAGTTCACAGAATAGGGCCTTGATCAAGGAACCCTTTATCCCATACTCTGTCCTAGACTATAAACACCTGAGTCTTACAGTCAACCATCTATAGCTATCTCAGGTGAGACTACGCAGTACCTTCCTGGAGCTACGTTGCCTTCTAGTTTACCAGGAGAGCTGATAGTTAGAGGCTTTGTTGGAACCCCGAATGACATGAATCATGGGTCAATAACTCAGATAACCTGAGAAGGGAGTCGATAAAACCAACAAATGGTTATGTTTCTATGTTAAGAGGAACAAGATAGGACCGAGTAGATGAGATAGAGTGGACAAGAACCATCGAAGAAACAATGAGCAATTAGAAGGGAATGTGGAGACCTTGGAACCCCACAAGAAAAGAAAGCGAGGGCTAGTTGAACTAAAGAGCTAGAATTTGCACACAAAGACAATAGAAACCCTAGAATCACACCATGTAGATACTTGGATAAATACGTGTTTATGGATTTACATGAAATCTTTTTATGTGATTTTCTGCATCTACTACAGGAGTGGATCTTAAGGTTAATGGATAATCACCCAATGAACTAGATTCGATAGCTAGATTGGACTCTAGTACAGATTCAACAGTTGTAGTAGTTGAACAACAAATTCACCCGCACAACAGAATTTTGGCTTCACAGTATTGTTGCAGGATTCATCACAGAGTTTGCGGTAGACATAGCAAAGTCATACAGCGCAACCGAGAAAGAATTTCTACGAGGACCCAGAGGGAGGTATATTCGATCCCTATATACTTCTATCAAGATACTACTATATAAAAAAGGTGTAATGACAATGGAATCAAGAATTTCTACGAGGACCCAGAGGGAGGTATATTCGATCCCTATATACTTCTATCAAGATACTACTATATAAAAAAGGTGTAATGACAATGGAATCAGACAGTTAGACTTCCCTGTGTCCATGGGGGAAGGGGGGAAGCACTGACAGAAAGAGAAGGAATGGAAGGAGGGCAGGATAAAGAGAAGGAGGAGGAGGAACTCTTGGACCTGATCTCGATGGATGACGACCAACTCAAGTGGATCTTAGCATCATCAGGAATGATGTGTAGCGGAGAACCCCACCAATATAAGATAACACCAAGAAGAGAGCCATAGCTGAAAGGGAGGGTTTGGAGAGCGATGAGGAAGAGGTAGAGGATCTCCAGGATATGGAGCAGATTGACGAAATCCTGCACGCCCCCTATGAGAGGAAAACAAGATGCCCAAGCATGGGAGTAGAAGACATCCACCCCTTTCATATCAATGTCAGTGTGGAACCCATAAACCCATGTGCGAATGTCAGTGTGGAACCCATAAACCCATGTGCGACCAATACACCATAGAGAACACCACCGTTTAGGCAACCAAAGTTCGGAGGAAGTCCAAGAGAAGGAAGTACATCTACACAAGGAGAAACAACTGGAGGATCCAGTTCAGGTAATCTTATTCAAGTATCCACACCATGTGGAGGAGGCATTATTTCAGTACTCAGAATGGTAGGACATGACCCTACTATCAGATTACTAGAGTTTCGAGGAGAAGCAGCAGAAGACCCTGAGAAGCATCTATTCATTTGCACCAATATCTGGGAAGCAAAGTAGATCACTGATGACAACACCAAACTCGTGCATCTAGAGATCATGCTAAGAGACTATGCACTATACTGGTACATGATTCTAGACACGAACAATGCTCTTGGGACGACGAGGACATTAGATGACATTAAGAGACTACTAATAAATGAATTCTAGAAGCTGAGCTTAGAGGATTAGTATATGAACGAGATGATTGAGATAAGACAAAAACCAGGAGAATTGGTATGGGAGATTGATCAAAGATTCAAGTGATTAAAGGGGAAGTTAAAATACCTTATGACCGAGATGAAACATCGACACCTGTTTGTCAACTCACTATTGCCACACTTAAAATATCCGCTATGACAATAGAAGTTTCAGACACAAGCAGAGGCCCTGTGGGCAGCCTTGCAATTAGAAGAGAATCAATACCAACAGATGGACCCGGATATCGAAGAACTAAAAGAGGATCTGAGGAACTTAACATTTCAGCTGAACCAAAATAAGAAAAAGGACAAACGAGAAGTTGTTTGCTGTACCACATGCAGGACAGAAGGACACCACAAAAACGAATGTTCAACGTTCGCGTAGTATATGGAAATAGGGATGTCAAACCTAATACCACAGGGGGGATTATGGTGTGAAATATGTAAGAAACCTGGTCATGGCCCTTACCATTGCACGATGATGCAAAAATACCAAACAGTCCTAATGAACTCATATTGCACCTTTTACAAGTCAGTCGGCCATGACGACAAAGATTGCAGAACTATGGAGCTGATGTGGGAAAGAACCTCAAACGCATATAGGGTATAGGCATAAATGATGATTGGGCAGGCAACACCACAGTTCACTCAAGCCCTAGCACCATACAACACTATGCAGCAGTAGTATAATACTACACAACAACCTTATAATAACGCGCAGCCGCAGTACAACCCAGCACAGCCCTAGTACAATACCACGTAGTATAATTAGGGACCACAATATAACACGCCACGAGGTGATCACGCAGCCTATAGAGGAACAGGATGAGCCAAGGGAGGTTTCAAACATGGGAGAGGACCAGTCACATGTCACAATTTCCAGCAACCAGGACATTATGCATGGGAATGCTCGCTGCCACCAACGACCTGTATGTATTGTCATGCATCGTACAAAAATACAAAGGAATGTCTGACATTACTCGTAAAGATCTAGGAAAAAGGGAATCAGAATAACTAGAACGTTCAGTGGATTTTAGCTGAAACAAGGGATGACGAATGAAACATCAACATAGTCACTCAAGGAGAAACAAAAATAGGAAATGATGCAGTTCGACAGAAACCAGTGCACAACCAATGGGTAAAGAAGAACATTGACTCCAAGAAGAAGTTTGACGCACATAAGGAGAAGGAGATATTTACAGAAGCCCAATAGGAATTCCATAAGGAGGACATAGAGTCAACTGTACAGTAGAGAAAGGAAGCTTCGAAATACAAAATGCCACCATCACTGGACCATACCCACAGAATACAACCTAAGGAACAAGTAAGTACTATCAAAGACTTTATGCAATCATGCATCAAAGTGTAAAGTGATCCTTCATCTGTAAAAATATTGCAAAACATCCTAGAAAAATATAACAGCGAGACAGAACAGAAGCCAGAACTAAAAACTATCAACCACTTACACACAAGAAGAAGAACAAGTAAAGAATTTAGGTTAAATGCTAACATTGGGGATTTCAATATGGGAGATATTATACTCGATCTAGGATCCGAAGTGAATGTACTACCAAAAACTACATGGAAATGTATGGGAGAACCTACACTGGGATACTCAACTGTTCAATTGAAGCTAGGAAATCAACATAGAGTCCTCCCAATAGGCAAACTGAAAGGGGTAATGGTAGATCTGGATGGTGTGCACACTAAGGCAAACTTTGAAGCATCGAAATAGTAGACGGCATAACACCTTACCCAGCGCTACTTGGATTGGATTGGGCATTCGACAACCAGGCCATAATCAACTTAAAAACCAGAAAAATGGCATTTGAGTTGGGGAACTACAGGGTCATAGCCCTCCTCGACCCATTAGAAGGTGAGAGGTTTGTAGAACCCACTTGCCTAGATTTAGAAGAGATCGACCAGTTGTATAGAACAACTGTGCACGATACATACTACATAAACCCAACTACAGATGGGGTACTCAGTTGGCGGAGCATTACTTCATACACAACAGACTCAGACACCGAGTTAGAAAACTGGCAGCAAAGACTACACGAAGTATCCACGAGAAGATGTGCAAGAACAGACCGTGCAGTAAGATGG
>CBVK0101473166.1:0-11829 GCA_900067695.1 Picea abies | reverse complement strand
TTATTAATATTCATGGAAAAGGAGTTGATTAAGTGTGAGAATCAAGTGCACATGAATTATTATTAATATTCATGAAAAAGAAAGTAATTAAGTGTGATAATCCACCTCACATTTGGTTTCCTATTTTTTAGGGAAGGTGGAGGATCTCATGGATGGTTGAAATATTTCCTCCTTAAAATACTTGAGAGATATTTCCTCCCCAAAATTCTTAAGAGATAGTTTCTCCCTAAATATCTTAGAGATTCCTTTCTTAGTGGATCTAATGAGAGATCCTCTCCATGGTGGTTAAGCCTCCAAATCCTATATAATGAGGGATTTCTATGGAGGAAGGGGGATGGAAAAGTATTTTGAAGCATCTAACTTATGATCTCATGAGGAATATTCCATATGGAACATCAACATTCTGTGTGTGGACTGTTTAAGCAAGGGTTTGGACAAGGGGAACTTGAAGAAGATGCTGCACTCACATCTATGGTTGTAAGTATTCTTCATTGTTGTTCTCATTAATATAATATGCTTGGCCTGTTTCTTTCAAGTCCGTGTTTGCTCTCACATGAAATTGTCTCTAGTAGATAGATTTGTTTCGAGCTAATCTCAGTAGAGTAGGAAGCTAGTTGTATCTTTGTTTGTCTACAGGGCTTATTGAGGAGTTTAAGATTGGATCTCAACTCAGACTGTGCAGGGAAAAACACTGGTAAAAAGTTACTTCGTTTCTCCTTCCTCCTCACACATTAGTTTATCTAGATCTAAAAGGAGTTCAGTGTCCATGTTAAGCATTTTTCTGTCTTAGAGTTAAAAGTCTAGCTCTCAAGAGGAGATATACCTATCTGCAGGGAGATTTTCCTACAACACCTTGCCAATACTAAATTTCTTCAAATGACAACTTGCTTAGGAACACAACCCAATATGCAACTCAAACAATGTAGCAAGGGTCAAGATCACCAAAATTTTTTCCATAAACAACACAGTATCAAAATCAAAACTGGATTATAGTTCTTTCATTCAAAAGGGCAGCATAATCATATTTCATGAGATATCATCCAAACCATTTAGCTCCATGTTTTAATCACCCAACCACCACATATTTCCATAAAATTTTTAACCATGATTTGAATCGACTGAGCTACAACAAACTGTGTCGCAACCAACACATAGACAACGAAAATATAAGCGTCTCTTATTCATCATAGTGCCATAAGTTAAATAAGGGGGTCCCACCTACTAGTATATTATTAATATAGATAAATAATAAATCTTGGCAATCATTTGTGAGCATATTTATTATCGTTGCGCTTTCAAGCGTCAACAAACTTGCGACTCCACATGGAATTCTGTTTCCAACAGATTAAGAACTCAGAATTTTTGGTTTGGTAGACCAGGTAAATTGTGGATCAAATAATTATTTACCAGAATGATTATACAACAAGGGAAGTGAGGCCGTTTAAGGGAAAAAACGATCTGGGACTTTGGGAATAGCTCATGAAAAGTGATATGTATGAGGGGTTTGTTCCTGTATGCATAGCATTCGATTGGTCATAGTGAAAGTGTTTATTGTTTTAAGGAGACAAATTTCTGGTATGCTCTTCTTGAATCTTAGGGTGGAGGGAAGAAAAGGATAGTAGAAAGTAAGGATGAAAATCCAATTATCTATCTAACAAAAGTACTGGAAGCAGAAATCAATTTCAATGATGTCTATAAGTGGGACATCATTACAGCTGTGTAACTTGATTTTTATTGATCAAAAATACTTACAGAATAACATTGTTGTGGTGAAAGCGATCCAAAGTTTATTTCTAATAAATAAAAAGGAAAATAAAAAAATAAAAACAGTAGAAATGAAACATTAGGAAATGAAAAAAAGCAAAGAAAAATCAAAACAGTGAAACAAAAAACTATAATACAATAGTGAGTTTGATGCAACATTCATCTTTCAAACTGGGTCCACATAGTTCTTCAAGTGGGAACCGTTGATTTTAAAAGGACCCAACCATAATTTTTGAAACTTCGAATGTCTTCCTCTATCAACATGGGCTGAATCCCAAAGCAAGACTTTCTCATTTTCTTTAAACCTGAAGACTTTTGCGATTTTGTTGAAATTTGTATTCACGGTTTGTTGTCGTCTCTTTATGTTTTCCAAGGAAAACATTCTTTGTTCCTCTAAAAATAACAGTGTAATTATCCTTTGAGGGACATTAGAAGAATTTAATTCTTCGATCTGTAGCATCAACTGTAGAGAAGAAATTTCCAGTTCAGTAGGCAAAATAACTTCTTAACCATAAAAAAGATGAAAGGTAGTGCAAATTGTGCTTACTTTGGTAGTGGTGCGATCTACCCAAAGGGCATAAGTGAGGAGGGTGTGCCATTGATGAGGCTTATCTTCAATGAGCCTTTGTATCATCCTAACTAGATTTTTATTAGTAGACTCGGCTTGCCCATTTCCTTGAGGGTAATAAGTTGAAGAGGTGAATTGTTTGACTCCCAACTTGGCTAAAATTGAGTCAACTTAGTGGAAATGAAAGTGGGACCATTGTCTATAATAATTTCTAAAGGAATTCCAAATCTGGAGAAAATATTAGTTTCAAGGAAAGAAATTACCTATTCATCCTGGGAGGGTTTAAGTGGGACAACTTCAGTCCATTTAGTGAAATAATCTGTGGTTGTCAAGATAAAAACCTAAAAGTGGGACCATTGTCTATAATAATTTCTAAAGGAATTCCAAATCTGGAGAAAATATTAGTTTCAAGGAAAGAAATTACCTATTCATCCTGGGAGGGTTTAAGTGGGACAACTTCAGTCCATTTAGTGAAATAATCTGTGGTTGTCAAGATAAAAACCTATCCTGTTGAAGACGAAGGACTAATAGGACCGATAAAGTCCAGACCCATTTCAAAAAAGGAAATCAGGGAGGACAGGTTGCAAAGGCATGGCAGAAAGACATTATTTCCGAGCGAATTTTTGGCACTTGTCACAAGATCTTGAAAAGTTATAAGAATCTCAAAAAATTGAGGGCCAATAATAACCTTTTCTAATGATTTTATAAGAAATTGTTTTAGTAGAAAAGTGACCACCTACGTGAATAACAGAATCTAAAGATCCATGAATTTCCTGTAAAAATTTCTATGCTTCCTCATTATTTACACATTGAAGTAATATGCCATCGACAAATTTCCTGAACAAAAATTCTCCTAAAATAATATATCTGGGAGATTCAATATGGAGCCTTCTCCTTTGATGAGTATCTAAATCATCTAGGCATTTCTAATATTGCAATTAATACACCAAATTTTTATACCAATGTTGTTCAACCATAAGAAGGGTTTGACTCTCAATGTAAAATAGTGTTGAAAGAGGGTTATCTTGTTCGTCGATTTCTTCACTTGCTTCAGCATGTTGAGCTAAGTGAAGGGCTAAGTCTTGTCCCTTAATCATTTTTGAAGTCATGATGGTTAAATCATGCTCTTAGATCTTGGCAGGCCAATGTGCAAGCTTCCCTGAAAGATAAGTCTGTGAAAGAAAAAACTTGACAACAAGAAAAGGGACTTTTACCTGTGTGTGTTTGCCTAGAATAAAGTGGAAAAATTTCTCCATAGCTTTAACAAGAGAAAACACATGTTTTTCGATATAAGAATACTTGAATTCATCATCTGATAAACTTTGACTCATGTAAGCTACTGGTTTTTCATTATTCTAGTCATCACATTGTAATAGAATAACAGAAACTGCTTCCTCGGTGGCGTTAATATATATGATATAATCTTTCTCAAAGTCCGGTTTCACCAAAACCGGTGCGGAACTGATTGCTTTCTTAATCCTTATGAAATAATTTTCGATGTCTTCAGTCCAAGAAAATGAGTGATCTTGCTTTAGAATATTATGAATTGGTTTGACCATTAAAGAAAAATTAGGAGCAAATCTACTGACAAAGTTGATAATGCCCATAAAGGTTTGAACCCCCTTTTTGGATCCAGGTGTAGGAAGGTTAAGAATAGCAACGATCCTTTCGAGATCTATGCTTATTCCCAAATAAAAAAAAATATGTCCAAGGAGCTTGCCCTTGGTCACGCCAAATATAGATTTAGAAGGATTTAAAGAAATACCAAACTTTTTGCATCGCATGAGAACTTTCTTTAGTTAAGTTATTAAACCTAACTAATTCATTTAGGAGAAATAAATAATAATAATATAGTTAAGGGTCTTAATTAATCAAGACTAGGTAGGTGGGACCCCTTGTGACTCCCGTAATTTCTTCCTTTTAAATCATGAAATATAACACACAAAAGATACTCATTTAAACCATATGCCACCCTCGTAACTCCCTTGAATATCTTTCAAACTGGATATTTAAATATCAGAAATAATTTATATCATATCCAAAAAAGAATATATATATCCACATTATCCACATTATCCACAAAATATAAAAAATAGAGCTTGTTGTTCAAAAATGATGAAAACCATTAAGCACTGTCCTCATCAACTGAAATCATATAAAACATAATTTAAAAACCATATTTGCCACTTTGTGAGGCAATTTTCCTTTTTTCGCTGTTGTTTCCCTTAGAATTTTCTGAAGTAGCCTGTGGTTGATTGGAACCTTGGGGTTGTATCTCGCTAATCAAATTGGATAAGTCACCCTTTGAATGAAGGTGGGAAGAAACAAATTTCAAGGAATCAATGGAGGGAGAAGAAGGGGAGGAAACTCATTTCCCTTGTCTTGCATAGGTTGGGGAATATCAATTTTCAATCTCTTACTAACGTGTGAAGACTGAACTGGTGAAACAACATGGGAAATCTGGACATTGGGATTAACAAGTGGTGGTAAAGGAAATGACATAGTGGGCCAACCACGATGGTGAGAGACAGGTTGTTTTAGGATCTCTTTCCAACCATCATTTGTGAGGACTTGAGGCTGCAAAGACACATGTGGAGGAATGAGAATGCCGGGGATATTCTGAGGAGGCTGGAAAGGGGGTCTTTCTAGTTGAGGGTGCATTATTCCATGGACAACCCAATTAAAGAACCCATCTTGGAACAACTTGTTCAATTCTTGAGGGTTAGCATCAAAATGGATAGAAAATCTAGGCCTCTTATGACATCGATTCCAATTTCCCCTGCCTCTATTATTTTGGCCATTGCTGCCTCTACTGAAAAAGATCATCTTGTAGCAACAATTTTTTAGTAATGAAGATCTCAATAAACCATACATGACACTCTACTTACATGAATCAAAAGTTGTTTCAAAAATTGACATGCGATACATTCAAATCCATCCATAACAAACCATTCATTAACTGCCATGTGAACAGGGAGTGATAGGGTTCATGGGAAATATGAAGGGAGTGTAGTTAGTGAAAATAGTAGAATGATAGGGAATGCATATACAAATACTGTTCAAAAATTAACCAAACAATTTAACTGTGTATAAAAATATAAAAATATCAGTCACCAACCCTTGCTATGTTATTCTTTTTATCGCTTCCAAACATACTTTTCTTTTAAATTTATATTACAAAACATGGATGTAATCAATGAAATCATGATTGTGAAGGGAATGCAATTAGTGAAAAATGATAGAATGATATGGAATCAATATAGATACTGTTCAAGTGAAACAAATAAAAAAATGCTACCTTAAATGCAATCAAAACATATCTATGTCCATAATTTCAAAGTTTAACAAGTGTTCTTTTTCCAAAACAATAATCCAAACTGGTATCTCCTTTGAAAATTTTTCTTGCTGGCTTCTGAATTAGTTACACAATAATTTGTATGCCCGAAATTATTTAATCATAGTAACCATTGTACCCACATTATCATTATATGACAATCATAACTAATAGCATCATAATCGCTATAAGAAACAACAATAGCCTTTGAGATACGACCATAACATCAACTCCAATAATAATCCCTTAAATCCAACAAGGACACGTACAATGTTTACAAATGATTCATATCCATCATTTATTTAACCACTGTTCAATGCAATTTATTCTAGACATTCTCACTTGATTTGAGCCTTAAACTTTTCGAACACAGGTGCCCCTTTTCTAACAATCAACATAATGATTGAACCAAAAATAACATTCAATATTTTGAACAAAAGCTTCAAATGAATGGATGGGTACAGATCTATTTCCAAAATTACCAAGAAAGAGAACAAACAAAATCATGCCCAAGTAACCGAGCAAGCACAATGCTCCCATCAACTTCAAACTAGAATAAATATGCTTTTAATGTAATGTTTAGGGTTCAAGATAGTAAGTGGTAGAGACAACATGCAGTTCGACCAGATAGTTTGGCAGTTGAATGGCACATAAACTCATTCCATAGGTGCCCTATCATAATCGACCATAGAAACAATAATATGCAACATTTCTCTCGACTGTATGGGCTTCAAACAACAGATTGCAACTTCCAAAACAAATAAGTGAAGACAACCCTTTTTTTCAGCACTGCATAATGAGCGACTAAATAAAAACTCGTACCTAACCAAAAAAACACGAACATTTCTCTCATCAATTTTCGGGTAGCAATGTTCTCATACTGTATAACATTTTCCAGGCAATAATG
This sequence comes from Picea abies, assembly GCA_900067695.1. NCBI lineage: Eukaryota > Viridiplantae > Streptophyta > Pinopsida > Pinales > Pinaceae > Picea > Picea abies. The sequence continues at coordinate 5,256 of CBVK0101473166.1, read as the reverse complement.
ATAGTGAGGTTAAATCAAGCAAGCCAACAATTGAGGGTTTTTTCAAGACAAGGCACATAATTCTCTAATCTTCCATCATAGTTCACATAAAAAACCCACATGGTTGAAACATGGCGTGGGTACACTAGCCACAGAGACCAGTAATGTCAATCTATAGGTGGGGTATTCACAAAGACCAGAGTTTAGGTAGACTGCGATAACCAATTCCAACAGAGAGGATAGACCCGAAAACATAACCATGACAAAGAAATCTCCACTCGAATGTTTACTCAATAATTCCAGTGAACAATTACACACAGCAAGGACCACGCGACCAATTTTTAAATGCCAACAACCCCAGAATAGCCACCACGGGATACCAAAGATGTGAGAATAAAAAAATTTCCAAAAACATTATAACAACTTGAGAATCATTACTGATAATGATAATGCAACAACATTCAAGTCCAAGAGAATGGAGAAATTTTGTAGATATTACAACAAAACCCTTGGTCATTCCACAACTTATTACCCACGGGGTAATGGGTTGGTTGACTCATCCAACAAGAGCTTGAAAAGATTTATTAATAAGCTTCTACAAGAAAATAAAAAGTCTTGGCACAAGAAACTTATCTATGCATTGTGGGATGATAGGATCACCACCAAGAGGTCTATTGCCACATCACCTTTTCAAATTGTATATGGCACAAAGTCAGTTTTTCTTACTTCATTAGGATTTCCAGTAATGAAATTGCTGCAAGAACAAGAAGCTGAACCAAATGATGTTGAAAGAAGGATGAATCAACTGATCCATGTGAAATAGATGAGAGAACAAATGTTCAAAAACTCACAATTGCATCAAGACAAAATGAAAAGAGCCTTTGATAGACATACCAAGGACGATGATTTTAAGGTTGATGATCTGGTGTTGAAGTGGGATGCAAGAAATGAAGATAAAGGAAAGCATGGGAAGTTTGATCACCTTTGGTTGGGACCATTCAAGATTTTTGCATATCATGGGAGCAAGACTTACTTGCTACATGAGCTCAATGGAAATCTCATTGGTGGAGGACCTGTGAATGGCATGTTTCTCAAACACTATTTGTCTTGAAAATATTTTAGTTTTTTCATTTCATTGTAAATAACCATTTTATTTTTCAGATAAAGCAGTTGAAGTCAATAATCAATAAAAATTTGAAGCCCGAAGGGAAGGCCCTAATTTTATGTTGAGTTTATTTGATTTGTATCAAGTCTTTTCAGACAATTTGTTGTTCAATTTTACAGTCTTTTTGAGTCAAATAAAGCCCAATGGTCAGGCACATGGTCTACTATTCTTTGCTACCTCACAGGGAGGATAACATCCCCATTGGATCCAGCTATTAGCACCATGATTTTCATATCTAGAGGTAGGGTTTTGTCCATAGTTTTCAGAGTCATGCCCTGGTCTTGGGAAGACCAAGGAATTCTTAAATTAGTCATAGTAAGTGTGTTTTTCATAAAGTCATTGATCAAATAAGGTAATATGCATGTAAATAGAGATTTAAGTCATAGGTTGAGTCAAAAAGTGTTGTGTCTATCTCATGATACACCATCAAGGGGTATAAGAGTCCATAATGCTGAAGATTTGTAAAGGTCCTTGTGTCCCTAAGTTTAAAATCATGTCACAAATTGGGGAATTATGTGGCAAGGTCGAGTCATAGATTAGGGATGAAGGTCATATCAAAGGAGATATCAGTGATCATCATCACACCTGATGAGGTCAGAAAAGGGACATGATTTCACCCCATGTCATTGTACTATTGGAAAGTTTCAAAAGGTGTGCACTCCTCAAATTTGTTGCACAAGTTACTGAAATCAACTTGAGAGGTCTTGTCATATTTGGGAACATACTTTCTTTTTAAATTTCACTCCTTATCCACTCTTATATGCATACTTTCCACCTTTTGTTTGTTTGCAGTCCAGTCACAACTTGTGCATAAGCCATAGTATCCTGAGAAAACTTCAAATCTTTCTTCTACGCAAACAATCTCCCTCACTAAGCAAACGCTATGTAGGTTTCCTTGCTACACAAACCCTGTTGCTGCCAATCTCTACGCTAAATCCTATTGCTCTGTTTTCACTGTGCATCCTTTGAAATCGCCTTTATCATTGTGAAAAAAACCTTTGAGCCCATTGTTTATGATATTCTAATCCTTGCATAGTTCACCTCTCATACAATGAAGGTCTGCTGCTCTTATCCAAGCTAAATCCTTGCACTACTAGCTTTATAAGAAATTTTCCCTATTGAGTTTCAAGATATATTCACCTTGAACAGTTTGAAATTGACCTCGCAAAGATGACATCACAGGAAAAGAAGAAATACAAGGGAGGAAATGTTTTGAGATATGAACCCCTAGAACTAACCCTGCTAAACTCAGACCTTGCATACAACATGTCCTTTTAGTAGGCTGGGTGTATGATATTTTGTGAAAGAATCTAGGGATATAATGTGCAGCTAACCAAGGAGTCTTCCATAAACTTTAATGGTGCCAATACAGTCATTGCAGGGGTCACCTTTCCAGTATCAGAAGAGACTATATCAGCTGCCATAGAGATTCCCATATAGGGAGAGAAATAGTTGAAAGGTATTCCTCTAGAGCTTATGTTTTACATTGATTTCCTCAAGCCTCTGTATAGAAAGTAGAAAATTGGTGCCACTATATCCAGGGAGTATATTTTGGAACCCTATGAGAAATTTCTTAGAGTAATTCAAAGGTATTTTACTTGTGAGGGTAGGTTTGACAGGGTGTATCAATACCACATAAGGCTCCTCATGCATTTCATAGGGAAAATCCCCCTGAACTTACCCTTTTACATGTATATAAGCCTAGGGAAAATGGAAAACAACGTCTAATCTAGGGTTGACCAACTTAAGAGTATCTTGTTCCATTTCTCCTTGGTAAAGCTATTAGTGGTTAAGGAGCTTAGAAAACTACACAGGGATTAGGAATTTTTCTTAGCATCAACAAATATCTCCCTAGACCCAAAAGGAGATACCCCTCTATCTGCTGAAAGAATGGCCTCTAATAGCTCAATTCATGAAAGAAGAGATGTTGCAGAATGGGGAGAGAGAAAAGGAAAAGAGGTTGAGGGATATTCACCAAGCCATCCAGTTCTGAAGAAAGGTAGAAGGCTATTATTCACTATTGAGCCCAAGGAGACACAGTCTCCTAGTAAACAAGTCATAAGGTCATCTTCTAGGAGGCTTCCCATACCCACAATGTAGACAGAGTTTGTTGAGGTTACAACTTAGGAGCTGGATGAAGAACAAGGTAAATCAACAGAGAAAGACTCAGATTTTAGGGGAATGTAATAACATCTCAGAGAGGCTCAGCATGTGATAGCTCAGTTTTTCCAAGAAAATAGAGAATTAAAGAGTAAGCTAGCAGAGAAATTTCCTGAGGCACAGACACCACAGGTCAAGACAGATCCTAAAAGTGAAATATCTAAGGGAAAGGGAATTTTTCAAAACCCTGAGACCAAAGTTGTAGCCAACTCCACAACACCTATGCCAAGATCCTCAGCCAGGATTAATAGTCCAGAGATACAGGGTAAGCTAGAAGTAAGTGAAATACCTCCTACTTCACCCACAGAAGGAGAAAAGAACATAATATGGATTAATAAGAAGTTAAGGGAAGATCAAGATCATATCATTCATCTTAGGGAAGAAAAGAGGATATCAGATGGCAGATCCATGAAACACATTAAAGAATGCAAACCAGACAGATAAAATGATTGGGCAGCCCTTTCTAATGCCCAATCAAAATGGAAAAGAAATGCAGCCTTGTTCAGGAAAGTGGGAAATTTGAAGGTAAAAAACTTAACACTAAGGAAGGAAAACAAACATCTTAAACAAAGGTACAATTGAATGATGAATCCAGTAGAAGACTAGAACTACTTACAGAAGTGGTCGAGATATGATTGAAGAAACATCACATTTTTTTATTTTTGGGTATGTGACCATCTCAAGTTTTGTTCATGTCATAATAGTTGTGGAAAACATGCATTTTGATACTGGATAAAGGTTTCACAGGGATGACAACATAAACATTTCCTGCACACGTAAGTTGTTTGGACTGGTAAATAGTCATGCACATCACTTGTGTAGAAAGGCCTCGCTATGCAAATGATGTAGGCACACACAATTAGCAAGAAAAGTGGGAGATGAATGGCATATGAGTGTTGAAACAAATGTGATCCCCCCAGTCACTTGTTGCCACCTGGATCTACACAAATTTCAACAAAAGGAGTTCACTACGCAAATTTGCTACACAAATGTTGTAGGTAGCACTTGGACATCATAAATTCTAGTTTGTTACGCAAAGGTGGCAGAATTGTTTAGCTATGCATAGGATGACTTGAGATGCTTGCTAGATGTTGAAATGTACTCAAATCTATGATTCTATAAGATATTTTTGTTTTTCATTAAAGATGGTCAAACGAATTTACTATTTTTAGTAAAGATTATTTCGAAGTTGTTCTCTTCCAATGTAACTACATCCACCATTGTAGGCAACAATAGTTAGACTCGTAGTATCCTAGTGTGGCAATAGGATTCTATATATTTGACCATTTTGATGAAAATATGGGGCGAGTTGGAAGAAGTATAGCCATTTTGATCCTCATTATAATTTTTCTTAATCTGAAAGAAATACAAATGCAGAAATCCTGAAATTTTTATGAAAAAGATTCTAATGGTGGTGATCTGAAGATTGAACTCTTATCTTTGTATGTACTTCTTGTGTCCTTACTTTCATCTTCACTTTTCTTCTATTTAAATTGGATAATTAAGGTTCTATAATTCATCTAATTTTTCTCTAGACTTAAGTGATTTAAACTCTGTTTATCTTCTTAACTAGGTTAGAATTCATCTTTCATGGTGCTCTGATTCTGTTATGTGTTTGTTTTCCTCTTTCACCCTACATAATCAAACTCAAAACTGAAAGTTTATTACCTTATTTAGCCTTTGTTCCTATGGGAATTTCTACCTGCCAATCATTGTTTTCTTTTGTTTTCAGGGGTTGACTCCATAGCCTAAGAGATACTATACCTCCTTTCCAACAAAACTTGAAAAAACTACCTCAATAATCTAAACCTATCCATTAGTTCAAAAACAATCTATCTATTAGAGATCAAGTCTCAGAGAGAGCCCTCTGTAGATTGGAAGGGCTAGTTTCCAGTGTTAAATTTGGTTTGTAGGTTACCTTTGTAGATTGTTTCTTCAGCCCAAAAATTTAC
>CBVK0101473165.1:0-10668 GCA_900067695.1 Picea abies | reverse complement strand
AAAACCCTTGTTTTTCCTTGGGGGATCATGGTCATCGATTAGGCACGATGGTTAGATATGGACCCTTGATCGGGGTAAGATATTGATTAAATCTCGTTCGTCGATCTGGTGGGATAATAGATCCTAGTCGTTCATTGTAGGGTATTGATCGGAGTAAGTCGCTGAGGTGAAAAACAACGGAGGAGACTTTGAGGGTTGATCTAAAACGTTGATCGGAGTAAGGAAAGGTTTGAGTTGAGCTGTCTATTTGGGGTAAAAGACCAACAATATCCTTGGCGAGTGATAAACCCTTATTTTTCCTCGGAGAGTCATGGTCGTTGATTTGGCACGATGATCATATATGGACCCTTGGTTGGTGTAAGGGTAGGATTAGATATTGAATTTCTATCAAGAAGGATAACAAATCGTAGCTATCCATTGGAGGATACCATTCAGAGTAAGTTATAGTCCCAGAGGAGATGCACTCCGAAGGAGGGACTCTGAGGGAAGAGATGGACCGTTGAATGACACCAAAGTGATATTTGATCATAGCATTGATCTTTCCTGGAGACCTAATAGGTTCCTTGGTGAATGGAGGTAAGGGGAATGATGTCACCCCAACCAATGTGCTTGGGACATGTGATAACACCTGGAAGATCTAAATAGATACCTCTTGATGACGTGTAGACCCACCTCATCTCACGTGTGATGATGTGGGTGGTTCCATGTGTCAAGTAAAGATTGTGTCATGTGGCAAGGATTTTTGGCCCTTTGAGGTAGATTTTCATGGGAACGTATGTGTCAAGTTTTGTTCCAGGTGGTAGGTTCATGTGGAAAAAATTTCCTAGGTGGCAGGTACACGGTGGCCTTGGATGCCATGTGGTAAACAATATCAAATTCCAACGGTCGGATTTTCCTTGGACGTCGAAGTAGAAACACTCCAACAAGAGAAATATGAGAGCCAATCTACACCATAGATTGACGACCAGCTGGGAGCGATCTCAACCATCGAAAAGCACATGAATTTTATGGGAAAGGATTAAGGAAGAATGATGTCACAATGCCAATGTATCTAGAGAAGGCCATGTGGATTCCTGTGGTTTTTTAGAGAAATACAACCATGGACCCTATTGACATTAAAATCTCAAGACATGTTTCATGACCTTACTCTTCAGAGCTAAGGGGTATGGGAATATCTTGACCATCCTTTGGAGCTAGCCTATCAGATTGCTTGATTCACAGTGGGTGGGTGATCTACTCTGTAGTGACTATGAAAGATGATCTTGGTTGTCGACCGGTGTAATGGCTATACGTGATTTCAACTGTCGATCTTAGTGGGTCCCACAAGGATCCAGGGAAGAAATGAAAGTAGGTTGGATGCTAATTGTTACACAAGTGGAGAATTCCAAATAGATACTAGTTCTTGATTTGGAGAAACAAATAGATCAAGGATTCAATGGGAAAGGTGGAAGATGCCACAATAATACCAGGTTGGATGACACGTGTGGAAGTAGTCACATGGATGCCATGTGGCAATGAGGTGGATACGATGATTAAGGACCCTGGAACTTTAAGGGGGCATAAATTTTGATCCAGAGCTTAGTTTGGAGCATGGTGATAGTGGATGGAAATATCTTAACGAGCAGAATATAATGGTGCCCTCAAGAAGAGGTATTGAGATGATTGAGAAAAAGTGAAATTTACTACCCTGTCCCTTAAAAGGGTACTTAGGGGGTTGGGTGTGTTAGAAAGTGGTATCATAGGAGGAAACAACACTTGGCCTACTTGGGCTCATGTAAGAGTCTATTACAACCTGTAATCGGTGGCCCAATATTCCTCTTGGATTATACCAAATTCCTCAAACAATCATTTATGGCCTAAGCACAGACTAACAGCTCCAGTACCATGGGAAGGGTGCTAATCTCTTTCCCATAAAACCAAGCCCAATGACCAAGCGCCTATTCCTTTGAGTACTTTACCACTTTTACCAAGTGGTAGTTCTCCATAGTATAGCAGTTGGTCAGGAGGTAGCAATGAAACCACCCTCAAGAGTGTCATTGTGGTTTTAGTGACCACCATGTGTCCCTTAGTAGGTTTTACGATACCACCAGAACGGGGTAACTCTATGTTAATTCTTGTGCAACTTAAGTGTGCACAGTCTAAATTGTTGATCCTTACATGTGATCCATGATTATTTCCACAATATAGAATCATTGGTCTGATCATGATCAACGATCATGATTATAAATTGTTGTGTTGGTGATTGATCACGAATGCCACGATCCAATGGTGGATCTTGATCGATCTTTTTATCTGGTGGTCTTTGAGTCACTATTTTACCTAGCATATGGAATTCAATGAGTTCTTCACTGGGTAATCAAATAACAACAAAATCTCAAGATTTATGATTCTCATGCATCACTATCCATAAGAGTTTATTTAAACTTTATTACTGAGAAGAGGGATGAGACATTTTTTTTTTACATGTTTAAATATGAACTGTATGTTTTTTATTATATGCTAAATGATGAAGGCAATTTCACCTTACAAATTACTTGTATTTTTCATAAATTAGTGGATAATCAACTAACAATAAATGTTGTTATCAACACTTAAAAAGTCAGTGGAAAGCAAGGAAAACTACAACATAAAGAATGGTGACACATCATGATATGGGAGAGAGCTCCCATAATAGAGAAGAAGAGTCTGATGAAAGGATGGTGGTAGAAACCCCTCCATATTTGGATGAGACAGTGATAATTTTCATGGTAGATATACAAAGATTTAATTCGATAATGAGAGGCTTATGAAAGAGCAATAAAAGAAAACTGAAATAAATGTGGTCTTGTTGCAAATCTTGTTTGATATACAAATACAGTTATAGCATGGGCTAGCAACTAGTAATGTGGACAAACATTAGCTCGAGAAAATATAGATTCCACCTAAGATACAAAGGCATGGTCCTGAAAGTAGAAATGCAATAAGTCACATTCCCAAGAAGGCCCAACATGGAGCCAAGAGGCATGCCAAAGTAAAGGGTTAATCTGAATATTTCTCTAGTGAAGGAGAATAAATCTCCAAGGAACTATCTAGCAGTGAGACTTGTTCACATTCTCATAGAAAAAGAAGGAATATGAATCACTCCAAGGGTAGTGACCCTGAAGAATTAAAGAAATCCAAGCCATCCACTTTTTATGGGGAAATTAAAAAGGGGGAAGAAGCAGAATCTCAGATCCTTGGTCTGAAGAATTACTTTAGAGGTCATGACTATTCCGAAAACTTTAAGGCATGAATATCCATATTTAAATTGAATGGAAAGGCCTCTATCTGGTGGGAGGACCTTATAAATGTGAAGGGAATCCATGAGGAGCTGCCTTGGGGAAAATTTGAAAATTACTTCAAAAATAATTACATGTCTGAAAGGTACTATGACAACGAGACTAAGGAGTTCTATAAACTCAAACTAGGACAACTCACCATAGATGGATATATCAATAAGTTTCTGGAGTTGTTGAGGTATGTGCCCTATATAAAGGAAGAAAATATGAAGACGAATGATTCCTTAGTGGGTTTCTTCAATCCTTCAAGAACATAATTGAGTTTGATGAACCTAAGACCTTGGAATATGCAACCATAAGGCATAATATCCCAAAGACTGGAAGAATAAAGGTAAACTAGGATTCAAGAAGAAGGGGGTTAAACCCTCAAAGTTTAAGAATTATGGGGATATTTATAAGATGATATTTCCCACTAAAATTGTGAATCAACATAACTTTCCCTCTCACAGTGGAAATAAATCCTTTGGATCAGCCCCAGGAAAGACTGATAGAACAAAGAGAGAGACATTGAAATGTTGGGGATGTGGATAAGAACATCTACTGAGCGACTTCCCTCATAGGAATATAAATAGTAGGAGGGTCTATAATTTTACTAAACCATACCAATATAGGACAATAGGAGGTTTTCATGTGGAGGCCTCTCATTAGTTGAACCTTTCCACTTGTCAACATATGATTCGACCATTTGGATTGTACCTTTCCCAATCAGCTTCCAACTCATCTACCCAGTCAGTCCACATGGTACCTTGGGATGTGTTCATGTCATTTGTATGGTCATGCCATGTGTAACCCTTGCAATGGTGACATGTGTCACCCTTTTACCCCTTTGACTTCGAATTTGACCTATTTGACTAAACTTTGACCATGCATAACCTTTGCATACAAACTTCATTTGACTTTATGTTTACATCGTTGGAAAGTTGGTGATGAGATCTATGCAATGATGTTGTTTATGAGAGAATTTGGGATGATCGAATTTTGAGATTTTATGGATACCTTGGGACCTCTGTGAGCATTCCAGATCCTTCTAGATATCTGTGAGTGTTCCTTAGATCCTCTTGGATCACACCTTCCCACTGAAGAACTTTTGGACCTACAAAAGTATAAACACTCAACAACTTAGTCATGATAATTCACTCTTCCGTCTTCCTGAACCTTTTGGAATTTAGTCTTCATCTTGGGTCTTTTATCTTAGGAATTAGATTAGTGTACTTTTTTTTTTCTTTTTGTAGTATGGCTCTGACTATGGCCTCTAATACTATCGCTAATATCTATGGTTCTGGATCATAGATTCCTTGAAAAAATAAGTCATGTTCATTGAATCTCTGCAATACATGTATCGCGTATTTCAACATCCACTCCCATCTCCTATTGTTGAAGATAGTCTATCTTGACCAATATGAAACCAATTCGAATGTTGATCTGTGCCTTTCCCTTTTGGACTCACTATTCTTATATTGTTGATGTGTCTGTAGGAGTTTCTGAATGAATATTCCATGTTCATTACTCTCCTGACTTGAACAACAACTTGATATGTATTTTTACCATTTATACCTATATTGCTTGCTTTTGTTCATCGTATACATCCACATGAAAATGACATAGTAATTTAAAGATGCTTACAGCATGCACCTTTTCTCTTGTTTTTGAAGAGGATTATTTCTCCTTTGCTAGCTCTAGAAAGTTTTGCATTACTTCAATTTTGTTTCTACTCTCGATCTACATGTTGCAACTATCTACATCCTTATGTTCCTTCACTTTTAGCTCTTCAGAATCAAGAATGTTTTCTTAGACAATTCAATCCATATGTATCCATATGTTGATACAATACAATTTTCTATACTGTTGTCTAAAGGCTTAGAAATATTTACAACAAGATTCCTCTCACTGTAAAACAATATGTATAGGTGGCTAACTAGAAATATCCCTAATGAGATTCCTCTCACTCTAGAACTATATGTAAGGTGGCTATCTAGAAACCTCTCTAACGATATTCCTCTCACTCTCAACATCATATAAGGTGGTAGTATAAAAACTCTCTTACAAAATCCCTCTCACTCATATCAACATTTAAGGTGGAAATATACAAATTTTACAAAGTCCCTCTCACTCTTATGATTTACAATGAGTGGCTTACAAGCCTTCTAATAGACTAGGTAGAAATCTACATATGCATATTACATTTACAAATATACATATTTACAATGAAATTTTTAGATGGTTTACTCATGGACTCATCCTTCCCATTGCACTGGGAGGAGTCTTTCACTTCCGACCTCTAACAATGCCTCTGACACTGATGTTGAATCTGACATTGAATCTGATGTTGAATCTAAGAAACCATTAGACCAAACTATAGGCCTTCCCAATAACCTATATAACCTCTCTTTATGAACACCAAGCACTATTGTTGTGTCTAGAGTTGTTTCCCTTGAATACACAAGTACCTGGCCATTATGGAATGCGACTACATAGCCCTCATCTTCAAATGTCACAACTGAGAGTAGGTTTACCTTTAAGTCTTGAACATACAACATATGTTTTATTCCCATAAATCCTCCCGACTCGAGCTGGAATCTTACATATCCATACCCTCTTATTGATTCCCATAAATCCTCCCGACTCGAGCTGGAATCTTACATATCCATACCCTCTTGTTGCTTGTCTGGTGTTGGTTCCAGATCCTACATAGCAATTTGTGTCGGACTCTGAGAAAGTGAAGAATGTTGATCTCATCCCGATCATGTGGCGAGATGAGCCACTGTCCACGAACCATTTCTCGATGTCTTCATATATCACTTTTCCAAGACCAGTCATTAGGAAGTATTCTTTCCCAAACCTTTCAGTAAGACCAATGACTTCATCTGGAGTTGTTGCTTGTCTTCTTGCAAGTGTCTTTACATCATTTTTGTTATGCTTCAGACATAAGTGCGGGTGAAGTGTCCAACACTTCTCGATCTGATGTCCACTCTTACCATAATAAGAGCAATGTGTCTTATTCCTATCTTGGAACCATGATCCCTTCTTATCATTCCCCCTTTTCCTTTGCTTTGGGAACCATGATCCCTTCTTATCATTCCCCCTTTTCCTTTGCTTTGAGAAACAATATTTACCTTTATCCTTCTTCTTAGATGGCCTATCTTGCATAGATTGTCTTCTTCGACACTTGTCCACATCATGGCTACTAGTTCCACATGAAGCACATGGATAACTAGAGCATTCACTAGTGGGAAAAGTCTTCATTCCTTCTCCTATAACATGCACATCTTTCTCTGGAGATGTCTTACACATATTAACTTTCTTTGGACTGGAAGGTAAGGTTGGTTGTTTATGAAGGACCTCTTCATCTGAAGTTTTCTTTGCTTCAACTACCCTCGAGCATTCTCCATCTTGATGACAAAAAGAGTAATATGAGGATTCATCTTCCTCGATCATGCCTTTCGAAAGAGGTAGTCCCTTTTGCATTGCAGACTTCACATTCTCAGCCTTCCAATATTCATGGATTGATGTTGATGGTGCCAACGATTGGTTCTTGATATGCAACTTTCTTTCCAACTCATGAAAAATACCCTTATGGAATTCCTCATGACATATCAATCGATCTTGCAACCTTTGCTTCTCTTCCTCAAGAGTTTGCAACTGCATTCTTAACTCAGAATTCCCCTTCTGGATTTGTTGATTTTCTTATGTAGCCTCAACTTCATGAGTGCTTTACTAATCATGTCCTATTGATAAGAGCCTTCAAAATCTTCACCAGCTGAACTCTTGGATCTCATCACATCAACAAGTTGCAAATGCACGTCAAAACTAGCTCTGATATCGCTTCATCTGAAAATCCTTAGACACCACTTATTCTTTTAAATATTTACATGCAACAACTAACTTAATTCAGAATAATTTACTGATTGTATTGAGGTGATTTGCAGAATTTTGATGATGTGCTCTTTATAAAAAAACTCATGAAATGATGATTAGTTTGTTGAATGATGAGATGGCACAACAAAAAATAAAAGAACTCAAATTACATATGTAGATAACATACATCACTTCATCTTCAAAGTCCTTTTAGATAGCATGATTATTCTTCATCATCTCAAAATACCAAATTACATTACATTATGGGCTCAGAAAAACAAATTTAATGCACTCTTTTTAATTCCATTTCTCAAAAAAAAAAAAAAAATCACCATTGAAATCCTTGCGAATTTTTGATAAATTTGACTATAAAGTCGACCAAATTCCAAACTAGCTCAATTACACCCTCTTCGACACATAAAACAAGGCGCTAAATGCTCATTAATGGCATTTTGGACTAATACTTTTGCAAACAACCTCAAATAAAAAAAATAGACCTCAAATTCATTATCCTTGCAAAAAATCATAAAAAAATGAGTATAAAGTTGCCTATGTTTGGATAATACACCTCATGGCTCACTTTACGAGACAACTATACTTGGCCTCTTCCTTTGCACATAAATCGAGACAATATGCACTGCATTGGCATCTGTACCATGCATTGGGATTCATGCCACATTGGGATCTGTGCAAACATGGGATGTGAGTTGGTCTTGGGATATGTTCCCATATATAGGCCATGTGCCCTCCAACCTCCATCCGAAATTTGGGCAACTTAATGTTATGTTTAATGGCATCTCGAAATAAGCGGGACTATTGGCCTAGTGGTTAAGGCATTGGCTATATTGGAGGAGGTCGGGGGTTCCATTCCCCTTGATCCTCTCCTCGTTGGCATATTCGTTAGTTTGTTTTTATATATGGTTATAACCATATATGATATGGTTTATGGTGGAATAAATTCATTAGCCCCCGCCTTTGGTATGGGTCGCATGTAATAACATATAGGCCAGGGGATGGGGGCTTAGCCCTTGGCCCCTTTCCTCCCCCAAATGGAACTTTACATTAATCCAAAGGATATTTAAAACATATATAGGTTAAGAACTAATGCATGGCGTGTTGGTAGTGGGGCTTGTATAAGACCTTTGGAAAGTTATGGAGGTCATGGGTTCGACCCTCGTCGACTCCATAATTTTAATAAACCATACCAATATAGGGCAATGGGAGGTTGCCACATGGCAGCCTCTCATTGGTTGAACCTTGCCACTTGTCAACATATGATTCGACCACTTGGATGTACGGTCTGCCAACACATCTGCCCAGTCACTATATGCTCAGTCTATGTGGAACCTTGGGGTGTGGCCATGTCATCACTGCACAATGTACGAATGTGCCACGTGTCACCCTTTCTATCCCCTTTGACTTTTACTTTGACTTGCTTGACTTGAACTTTGACTAGCCATAACTTTTGCATACGAACTTTGTTTAACTTGTCGTTTACGTCGTTGGAAAGATGACGACGTGCTCTACATAATGATGTCATTTTCTCAGTCATTCGAGATAGTCAAATTTTTAGCTTTTATGGATCCCCTGGGACCTTTGTGAGAATTCTAGATCCGCATGGACCTCTGTGAGCATTCCTTAGATCCTCCTGGATCACATTGTTTCATAATTGTGGCCACCTAGAAGTCTCATGCCCACAGGAGTTAAGAATTTTGGTTAGTGCCACAAATAGGGGCTGACCGAGGCAATCTACAATATGGTTGGTATTTCTCTTCTATACTTAATGTTCAAGTGGAATTATTGAAAGTATGTGGACCACTTCTAATGGAGGTCTTTCTACAATTTTCCTTGTGTCTTCATGAATTGCAGAGGCTTGTGATCAGTGTGGATGATCGTTCTTTTCCCCATAATATAATGCTTCCACTATCAACATGCCTGCACAATGGAGGACATCTACTTGTCATAAGTGGGATATTTGCTAACAACATCAGATAACATCTCACTGTGATAATCCATTGAATGTCCATGTTGAGTGAGGACTACATCGATAACATAGTTAGAGGCATTTGTCTCAATCTCAAATGGTTGTTGCAGGTTTGGAAATGTGAGGATTGGTGTGGAGCGGAGGCGATGTTTTCGATCCTGTAATGTTTTTTGTCGTGATTCAGACCAAGAAAACTTAGGTTTAGCTCCACCTTTGGTCACTTGACTTAGGGGTTGAGTGATATGAGAGAACCCCAACATGAACCTATGGTAGAAGTTGGTGTTAGGATATTTAGACACTTAGGTGTTAGTTAAGATCAACTTGTTATAATGTGTTGTTAGGTAAAAGTGTGTCTCTTGGTGTGTTTCTTTAGTATACATTAGTATGCATTTGTCGTTAAGAAATATGATAGTCACGATATGTTCTCGACATAGAGTGTTCTAACGATTCATATTCTCCTTGATCTTAATGGCTACATTGATCCATGGATTAACACATGATTGGTCCATGATCTTTATTTAAAGAGTACAGAGGGTCATTCATCAATGATCGTTTGTGAGAAACTCTCTTGTAAATCTCTCTTAATCTTTTTCTTTTGCATTAATAAATTACTCCAAGTGGTCACGTTGGTTGGGGTCGTGGATATTTCCCCGTAGAGGTTTTACCACGTCAAGACATCGATGTGTTGATCCTTGATCTAGTTGTGTGAGAGATTATGGAAGGTGTTCATCCTTTATTGGAATACATGTGTTGTTAAACACGATATTTGAGCGCATTTGAAGACCCGCTCTCGTTGTAGATCAAGATCGTGAAGCCGTGTTTCCTAATATCTAGTTTATACCGTTTCCATACATTTCTAGGTTGAGAGGATTGCTCCATTGCGTCTAGAGCACTCATTTTGATAAAAGAACACTTTTTGTTTCACTCTCGAAAATGTTTTTGTTTGCCCAAGATACAACCCTTTCAGTCAGATCTAAAGGTATAAAGCTCGAATACACCCTTTTAAATTTTTGCAGAGTTAAGATTTTGTTTTTTTGTTTTTTATTTCCAGGTTGCTACTCTTTTCGATCTATGTATTCACTTTTCCCTGCACCCTATGCGATCTTGGAAAATAAAAAAAAGGTCGGAAAGAGTTTTCTTGTCTATGTATGCTCTTTGTTGTGCACTCTATGCGATCTCAATAAATCAAAAAAAGAGGGAAAACTTTCATTTTCTTGGTAAACTAATCAAGATCTAACCCTTGTTGTCATTGAGAAGCGGATTTATCTTCTTATATTGAAAGAGTTTTTTATGAGCATGCTCCCCAAGGTCGTCTTCAACAATAATAACAACAACAACAATCCAACCCTCTTCTAAATAGTATAATATGTTTTGCACTAACTCACTTGGTTAAAAGTTACTTAGTAAGAGGTCTTGAGTTCAAATCTCTTTTTTGTTACTTTTTTTATTTGTATTTTTTAAATTCATGCATTCATTGTAAAGTGCATTTCACTTAAGTTATAAAAGTGAATC
>CBVK0101473164.1:0-10429 GCA_900067695.1 Picea abies | reverse complement strand
TTAAGATATTTAGACACTTAGGAGTTAGTTAAGATCAACTTGGTCTAATGTGTCATTAGGTAAAAGTGTGTTTCTTTAGTATACATTTGTAGTTAGGAAATCTTACTGTCACGATATGTTTCTGACATAGAGTGATCTGAAGGTTCATATTATCCTCAATCTTAATGTCTACATTGATACATGGCTTAACACCTTATTGGTCCATGATCTATATTTAAAGAGCATGGAGGGTCATTTTTTGATGATCAATTTTGAGAAAATCTCTTGTAAATAGCTGTGTAATCGTTTTCTTTTGCATTAATAAATTGCTCCAAGTGGCCACATTGGTTGGGGCCACAAATGTTTCCCTGTATGGGTTTTACCATGTTAGAACATCTATGTGTTGATCCTTGATATGGTTGTATGAGTGATTACTGAAGGTGTTCGTCCTCTGCTGGAATATTTTAGTTTTTGAATAGATGGCAAGGCCCAAGAAGCTACATATCTCTTTTAGAGTTGTCAAGGATGACCAATCACAAATTACTTGGATCTTGGTTGGGTCCACATGCACTCCATGTTCATCCATGATGTATCCTAAGTATCAAATTATTTGCATGCCAAATAAGCATTTCTCCAAATTGGCTTATAATGTATGTTGTCCCAAGGTGCTAAGGACCTATTGAATGTGCTGCAAATGTTCTGTCTAGGTCCAAGTGAAGATAAGGATGCCATCCAAATACATTACCACAATATAATTGGTGAATGACTGCAAGATATCATCCATAATTCTCATGAATGTCGTTAGAGCATTACTAAAGCCAAAAGGCATGACCAACCACTCAAAAAGGCCTTCTTTATATTTGAAGGTTGTCTCCATATATCAGTTTATTCTATTAGAAATTGGTGGTATCCTAACTCCATATCAATCTTGCCAAAGAACTTAGCACCCTTGAGTTGATCAAGAAGAATGTCAATCCGGGGGATCGAGTAACAATTCTTGACAATGATTTTGTTTAGGGCTTAGTAATCAATATAGAGTTGCCATGTCCCATCTTTGTTCTATAACAACACAATCCGGATTTCACAAGGTGAGGAGATTGGTCGAATGTGGCCCTTTCTGATGAGCTCATGAATTCGATGCTTTATTTCCTAAGTCTCCAAAAGGGAGCATCTGTATATGGGACCATTGGGTAAGAAAAACCCAAGTATCAAGTCAACGGTATGTTTGACCTGACAGTACAAATGCACCCCTGTAGATGAGGCCAATATGTCTCTATATTCCTATACCACCTTGTCCACCTGCCTGTGCTTAAGATGTGGTGGTCATGATGATATTTTGTTGATCTTCTCACTGAACCATGAGAAGGACAAACTTTCCATTTTGAGAGATTATCTTTGGCATTGTTTTTCCAAGATCAATGAAATTGCAATAGTTGGAACTAACTTTGGTACCCTGTAGGATTGACCTCCCAAGGTAACAATGACACTATGGGGTTGGGACTGGTAAACAACATGATGTTTCCACATATAAGGTTAAAGTACATCACATACTTCAATTGGGGCAACATCACACAATACCTCATATTTGAAGGGCTTGATGTCATAGGATAGGTGGAATTTCTTATTGATGTGAATGTCTCGTCCCTGGCTCAAACAACCAATGTTGTATGGTTAGGGGTGTGACATTGTCATCAACTTAAATATTTTGATAACCTTAGCTGAGATTGGGTTCTTTTGGATTCCATTGTCAACAATGAAATGTAGTGGGGTCCCTTTCACCCATATTCGAGAATGGAAGAGGTGTTTACCCTCCTCAAGATTCTATGATTCTCCTGGTTGTATATTTGCAGTCACAATGGTATCACTAGGTTTTGCATCGATAATCCACTTTTCTTTATCCTATTTTGAATCAGATTTTGAGTCATGGTCCAACTCTTTTTCTTTAAGTTCATCTAACAATGACTGTTTCCAGTGGCATTCAACAGTGTTGTGCTAGGGGCTCTTGTGGAACTTACACCACTTTCTAGTGTCTTTCTTTGACTTACCATTATCCTTATTTACCTACGCCCTGGAATGGTTTTCTTGAGGTTTGATCCCCCTGCTCTATCCCTTGTTATATGACTTAGATCCACCTTTACCATACTTCTATTGTGGCAGATCTGCAGACCCAAAGTCCTGTTTTTTCCATTGCTTAAATTTTTTCTTGATTTTGACATCATATCGATAAGCGACTCCCAGTGAGGAAATGTTTAAGAAATCCATCTCTGCTTGGATGTACCTATGTAGGTCACTAAGACATTTCAAAACAAGGTGTCGCTCAGAGTCTCTGATACCCAACTTTGAGTGCAAGGTATGGAGGGGCTTTAAGGAACACAAAAGTGATCATTTCGATGTCAGATTTTTTTTTAATAAAGTAATAAACCTTTAAAATATTTAACCATTTATCCAAAGCATCTACATCTATCTAACCTTGAAATAAAGGGATATCAAATTTAACTTGTACCTTGAAGGGTGTGACACCTCCAAATTGGCTACTTGTTGAAGGTGACTTGCCTGCCATTGACAACCATTGAAGGATCTAGGTGAAGTTGTCCATCATCTTGATCCTATATCATGCAAGGGATTCCTTAAGAAACATTTTTATAGGATATCCTACTCCATCATCTCTCCTTTCCTCCACAGTGGGAAGCCACTTGGGCTGGGAAGAATAATCATATCCTAGTGAAACTAGCTCAAGGCCTAACTCTCTATACCCTTAGCTTGTCAGGGACATGCACAGAGAAAGAACAAAGAGAAGACTTCTCTGATACCACTAATATGGATTGTATAGAGAACAAAATGAAGCACACACATAAATATAGTAGAGAGCACAATGATATAGTGAAAACCCAACTTCTATTAATGAATAAAATAGTGGAATATTATAGAACACAAACTGGCTAGAATGGTGGTAGCTTATCTCTAAAGAGAGAGAGAGAGAGAGAGATGGAAACTATGATCGTTTGTAAAAGCTAATACAAGTGGCCAAAATGATGGAATTTTAACATAAAAAAAGAACCCTAAAGGTCTAAAATCCTAAACCTAGGAGGCAAAGTGCCAAAATGTGTTTTGAAATTCCAAAAGGTATTTTGGGATGTTAGTTTCTACATCAATTTTTTGGGAACTTAACTTTTGCATACAATCTCTATTTGGTATGCACAATAGCTCGTTGGAATGCTCTAACTGAGGAAAATAATAGAATAATATAGCCTTGTTTTGTTGAAGGTAAAGCTAGACCTGTATCACTTATCTAAAAATCTCATTAAGGGTCTCAAAATGGACCCAGAAGTTGAGGACCCAGAAAATTATAGAAAATCATAACAAGACTGCCTATATGGAGAACCATGTTGAATCAGTGGAAGCGATGGGTGGCCATTGATATCCACTTGGATCAGTCGATCACTTTGTAAAAGCTACAATCTCAAGGGATTTTGGAGACCTTTTTTGGTGCTACACAAAAGTGATTCGTCACCCAGTCTTTCCTTCTTTCTAGAGTATTTGTTATCCTAATAATCCTTTTCCTTTAGACAAGAATTGACCACCTGCCCATGCTAAAAAAAAACTCTAGCAAAAAGAAATATATTTATAATATAAGAGTTATGTCTACATATATGTCCCACACTCTAACACAAATTGATTAAGAGGGCATTTTCTCAAATCCAAATAAAAGCAAATTCAGGTATAGGTTGAAGATATCTCTCGCTTGTTTCTTGACCTAGGATGACAAACTTACAAAAGTTGTTACCAATGGTCACAAGATACTTTATGCCTCGATATTCCACAGAGAGATTGGGCATTTTTACCCAAACTGAGACCTCTGATAATGAATCAAAATGTAGCTTAGAACTAGGAAACCACAACTTTATAAAGAGGTCATATTTTCCCATAAGCCAATGGAAACTTATGCTCAGTCCATCTAGGAGAGAAAATTTAGAATAAAAATAAAAACCTTTGGTGCATGAATGGATCATGGTAAGTTCCTTTGGTAAAGAAGCTCAAGGATAAAAAAATCCATGTTTGGAGGTTTTTCAGTGGTGGTAATAATCCATAAACCATACAAACCATCTCGTGTTTCATAAAATAGTCCTCTTCCTCTTTGACCCATACAAGATCAATAATTAAAATTGGGAATGATGATGCCTTATCCATTCAAAAGGATAGGATAACAATCTTTGTAAAGAGCAAAGGAGAATTGAACCAATTGTAGTCTTATCACTACTTGGTGGCATTGCTAAATGTAAAAGAATATATTTAAAAGAACTGGTTGTTGGAAACTTAATTTTCATTGATGTCAACCCTAGAAGAAGTCCAAGAGATGGGTGTATTTGGAAAAGTCTCCAAAGTGGTCTCCTTATGAGGTAGCTCTAAGCATGGCCCTCACAGGAAGACGCTTTGAAGAAGTCTACAAGACGCCCTGGAAATATGGCCAAGTGGTTAAATTGTTAAGAAGCCCCGACGGTGTGGTCATGGATCCTGAATTTTATTGAAGAATAAGACCATGAAGTACATTGTAAATGCATGTAACACATCCATAGATTGATATTTATTGTCATGCCGTTTCCAATGGTAGGTGGTATGCCACGTGGTTCCTCACGGTTAAGAAGATATGGCTTCTTAAAGATGAAGCCTTGAAAGCAAATGAAGAAGCCTCAAATCTGAGGAAAAAAAGTTACAAGTCATCCCCTAAAAAGTGTTGCAAAAATAAGTTACAAGTCGGCCCCATTTCAATGAATATTAAAATAAATATTATGGATATTTTTGGTAAAGTCGACCATAATGGAATAATCATTAAAAATTAAATTGAATTTTATTTGGGTCAAGTTGACCCTAAAAATAGGGTGCCAAATCTAGTATAAATAAGGCACCTAAGATTTCATTTGAAACATTAACTCAACTGATTTTTATCTGAGGTAACCAAGGATATCTTAGGTGAATTTCGTAGGGAAGATGAAGTCTTGTGATGATGTGTTCTAAGGTATGTTATTTAAAGTTCATCTTACCATTTTCACTATAAATTTGTTTTCTAGAAGGATTTTTACAACAAAAAATTGATGATATTGAGAAGACATATCAAGGTACATGTGGTAAAAATTTTAGCTTCTGGGTTGTTTTAGTTTTGGAGATAATCTCTATGGAAGATAGGGTTTTTGACTAGTCCTGAAACTAGTATCAAACATGTGTTCTGAGAAAAATAGTCATACCTTCTTCATAGAGGATCCAAATTCCATGAGACCAATTGAATTGGAAAGAGTACAATCCATAGTATGTTTTGTGTGAATTTCAGAATTAGATATCAAATATTCAACGTGTGGCATGCTCTACAAGTTCGCTCTCCATAATAGGTCAAAATTCAACAAGGTCTGCCATTTTTTCTATAACTCCTTTTCAGGGATGATTCAAGGAGTGAAACTTGGAGTGATTACAAAGAATATATTTTAGAATACTGGGTACAAGTTTTATATCATTATTCATTACATGTACAAAGTTATGCTTGTTGAAAGTTAGGGTTTGTGACTAATCCAAGAACTAGTCCCGCGAGACTGAGGTGAAGTTTGATGAAGATGTTATTCTCTTGTTGTTGAAGTTGAGGAAGGTCTGCAAGTCTGTGATTACATACACGAGGTTGCTACATGACTAAAGGTATGATTTTTATGTGTTATATTTTTATGCTTATGATATATGCTTAAGGCATATCTTGGATGGTTTGGTAGATGCTTAAGGCATGCTTTTGGCATATGGTTTGAGGATCATCTTGGATATTAGGCACATGGTATATGTTTACATGTTTGAGTCATATCGTGGTACATGGTTGATGGATGTTTGAGGCATATCTTGGCACATGGTTTATGGATATGACACATGTATGTTATGGCACACATAACTTAGCACATGATTGGTGATCTTGGTATATGATCTATGTGAGTGGATCTGGTTTTAGTGGATGGTGATGTTGATGAAGAGATATCGGTCTTAGTGACAGTGAAAGTGGTAGTGAAAGAGATAGGGACAGTGACAATGACAGGTTGATTACGAGTGATAGGTTGATTATCTAGGGAGTTGTAGCTTCCTTCAGGTTGGAGCCTATAAATATGGGGTTGGAGCCTCCTTCCAAGCTTCCTTCAGGTTGGAGCCTATAAATATGGGGTTGGAGCCTCCTTCCATTTGGTGCTAGAGAATTTGTAAGTTGGTGCTTCCTATGAATGCAATATTTGATATATAAGAAAACATTCTATGTTTTTCTCCCATTTGGGTTTCCACGCAAATTATGGTGTACGGTGTATCTGTCATTATTTGTTATGCATTGTTAATTGGTACTGCTCATGATATATTGAATGCAATCATAAATGATATACTATTGATAAAGTTAATTTTCACATGTTCTGATTAAGAAATAGTAAAAAGTGCTCAATACTGATTCACCCCCCTCTCAATATTGGTGAATATTCTAACAATGGTTTTACCTTAATCAATCTTGCTAAAAGGGAAAACTTTTTATGTTTTAGAGGAGGATCTCGTCTCTCCATTATGAGATCCATTGACATGCTTTGCAAGACACTCCATCATAACATGAATTGTTGAATTGGGAGTGTTATAGAGTGCTCTAGAAATTTCTTTTGGTGAGTGTTTAATAGTGGGCTTCAATAGTTTGCTTCATTTGAAGAAATTTATTGCAAACCCAAATGGAAATATGGTAGATAGTTGCACCATCACTCTTGGACTCCAAATATGAGAGAAATGGGAGGTCTAAGGTTTGAAACATCCCAACTGACCCAATATGGTGGAGAGATAACTACCATAGAGTGGTAACACCAACAATAAGATATTTAGACTCGTAATGCAATAGGAAAATGATCTAAAACCCAACACAACATATAGAAAATGTAGATAAAAATGGAACTTACATCCTCTATAGATTGTGTGTTGCACAAAAAAATTCCAAGTCAATTTTCGTAGTAGTGAGCTTTGTAGATGCATTTGATACATCTACTACTCAAAAATTATAATTTGTTACTTTTCCAAGTGCAATATGTTTCTTCATGTAAAAAATATGAACATTATATCTCAATCACATTACATATCTACTACTATACTAAGTGTTGAGATCACAAAAATTAAAGGAGGTCGAATGGAACAAAAATCCCCACCCAAAAACCCGCAATAAAAAGAGGAAAAACAACAATAAAGAAGTGCATTGGCTCTAAACCAAAAGTGATCTATGGACAAACCAAGAGTGTGCTAAAGAGAAAAAGATGCCCAAGCATGAGTGTGCTACACATAAAATGCAAAAATGTACATAAAAGAGAATATGACAACCATAAGAGAATGCCAAAGCTGCATGATTTATAAACTACCACTAATAATCCACTTGAATAGTTCATCACAACAAATCTTACAAGTTTTTGCAAACTCTTTGTTATGTAATGTTTTACTTAAGATTAATATTTACTATCACTAGATTAGTGCTCAAAATAATGAAATAAGTTGAGACTAAAATAAAACAAGTTAAAACAAATACCACATCATCCACAAAATGAGCATATGTTATACCCTAGGAAACCCAATATGTGAAAACCCAACTAGAAGGTGAGGACTATGCCTTGCTCTCTTCTCATATATGAAATGCAAATGCAAAGAAATGTGAAATAACTATGGAGTTTCCATTGACACTGTGGCCCATATGGCTACTATAGGGTCTTCTATTTTCTCTATTCTACTACAATATCCCACTCCCTTTCTTTGATAAGATATCAAATGATATTAATCAATACAACAAGAATGAAACCCCTTCCCTTTCTATCATCTTGACATTTAACATTTCCTAATAGTTATACAAGGTTGGGGGTTAGGGTTTTTGCATGCCACAATTGCCAACTAGGGTCAAGGTTTTGAACCCTCTAAAATGTTCTTGAAAGTCCACACATGACTATCTCCACATGTGTGAGTAAGGGGAGCTAACATGGCATCCACTTGATACCATGGTGGTCAATAAAATAGGTCAAATTGTGGGAACGATAAATTCCTCACACACACTTTGATTAAGGTGATATTTGTGACCATTTGGCCTTGTCCGAAAGTTGTCTTTTCAACCCAAACTACTAGAGATCATGTTGCCCTTGTTTATTAGTTCTAAAATTTGTTTACAAAATTGTATCCTTTGTTAACTCTACTTGATATTCTAATGATATGTCCTCTATGGTAGGTAAGACTTGCATGCCAATTTCTTGGTCCAACATGGAAGGCTCATGGAGTTTTGGATTTTCCACATTCACTATTGAGTAAATGTACATATATGGAGGTGCATTGAGTATGTAGGCATTATATCCTACCTTCTCCAACAATTCAAAAGGACCATACTGCATAGCCTTGATCTTCTTACTAGGACCGTGAAGCCTTTCTTTGTTCAAATGCAACTAGACTTTATATCATGCCTTAAATCTCTTCTCAATAATGAGTTGATCATGTTGATCCTTATACTTTTACTGTGACTTCTTTGCAAATGAATTTGCGTGATCTTATCAATGAATCTTTAAGACTTTAATGCCTCATCTGTGGTGTCTTCCCTTTATCCTCCTTGTTGTTCAGATATAACAGTACTTAAGGTTGTTAGGATATTTTAGATAGCAATCCATCATAATTTGAAAACATGTTTCAAATGAACATATACTTATGAATCTACATTCTACCTTTTGAATCACTTTAATCTTATATTGTGTGAAAAAATAATGATCAAAACACTGCTAGGTAGTCTAGGCTAGTTGCCACTCCACAACGTGTTCAAAATGATAACTATTTGATTAATTATTTTTAGTTCCATTTTTTGTGCATTGTTTGCAATCTTTTTTTATTTTAGATTTATTAGAATAAGGAAGTCGTATCTTTCTTCTTTCACAATTTCAACTCAATTTGTGGAACAAGTGGTAGTTTTTTACAAATCAACGAAGTCAACTTAGTTGTGTTAGAATTTGAAGGAGTGATCATTGAAAGAGTTCCATAATTTTGTATGGAAAGGGAAAGTCACCAAAGAATCCAAGAAGTTCAATATGATATGTTGCATAATCCTTAAAAAGAGAAATATTTGATTCTATAGTAGAAGTTCCTAAAATCTTGTTGCAGAATTGGTCAAGCTACTAAACCATCAAATGAATATTTCCATGAAGTAAACATGTTTTTATGAGAATAAATATTACGACATGCTTGAAGAATGAGAAGTTGCATATGGATGGAGTAAATGGCACAATCTAGATATATGAATAGTTAGTTTAGGCAAATGAATCAAGAAACAATCATATGGAAGTAAAGTATACCATGCTATGGAAGTAAAGTATCCACCATGAGCTTTATGATGAGGACATTACTACATAAGTATAACTTTAAGAAAATTTAATGTCCTCTATTGTTACAAAGAAATGACCTCAACAACTTGAGAAGGCATCATTCATAGAAAATTACAAGAATAGTTGTAAGCTCTAGCACTATCCAACAACAATTCGGAAGCATGGGATGTTAAAAATCATAATCACAACCGAATGTGATCGAAGTCACCCCTTCCTTCAATATGGAAGAAACAAAGACCAACTTAGAAAAGAAAAAGAAGAAAAAAATCAATAATCTTATAGTGGGCACTATGAAACAATGGAGTGCTTAGAAACCAACTTGATGGTAGCTACCCCTCTTCAATAAAGATAATTTCCTTTATTTAAAACCTTCATTTTCACACCTAAGGACAACAAATAACTTGAAAACCAACTTTCTAGTAGGTTTCTACCAAGAAAATAAAAAATTCAAAGGCTTCTATAGAACATTGTTGTGTAAGATGATCACTTGTATTTGCTATCGAATCCTAATTGTTTCGTGATATTATCATTTTCATCATGCTAGTGATTCCTATTTTTAAATTGTGACATTGTTATATAATGTTGTAGAGTCCTTGATATTTATGATCAAATTTTTACAATGATTTCATCATTGTCCACACTTCTTCTACATAATTATAAATAGAGGACTAAAGATTCTAGTCTACTATAGATCCTCGACAATAATGATTGTACTTTGCAAAGATAAATATTAAATACTATTGCAAAAATGAAGAATGCAACCTACTTCATGATGAAAATCCATAGCTAACAATGAACAAAAGAATACCTAACAAGTGTTCTAGCCCATTCAAAAATGGCTAGCACCTCTCCATATTGATTTCTTTAGATAGATTAGGTATATCTACCTCTTTTCTCAACCATTTAGTCAAATCATTTCTTTGTAAAGCACAAATTGGACCAAAATTGTTATGGCTATTATTATCCCCAAATCATCAAATTCCTTCAACCCCTTCATAATTTCTCTACCCAAACTTTAGGAGAATCTATTTACCTTTGTATGATGACCAAGTGTGGCTAATGTAGTGTTCCTTAAC
>CBVK0101473156.1:0-12968 GCA_900067695.1 Picea abies | reverse complement strand
CATTTATTCTATATATATTGTAAATTATTCACTTTTTGAGTGTGGAATACGGTTAATGAGAATTCTTCCATTCTTTCTATCTTGCTTCTTCTTTCTCAATTTCTCGATGACCTCGACCACTTTCTCGAATAAACCTACTTAAGAGTGCAAAAAATAGATAAGTGACCAATTCAAATAGATGTTATGTTTTTCCATCTCTTATGGAGAGAACTTGTGGATGCAGAAAATTTGTGAGTTGGATGGGTTGGTAGTAGTTGTTGTTGGGTCATTTAATTGTCATAAGAAACCCCTTTTATTGTCAACCAAGTTCATAGACCGATGAGTTGTAAGCACAATATATGCATGTAAAAGATAAAAGTGTATCTAACCTATCTTCTCAAAGGACAATGAAACTACTTAACCTACCAACCATTCATCAAAACATAAATGAAATTCAACAAAAGAAATATCAATTAATCATCACACAATCTTCACAAATGATATAAAGCCTCGAAAGAAGACCATAACTCCATACGTGATCATGTCCAGATCATAGTCCATGCATGCACATGACAAGGATCTGTCCCATCTTTACCAACAATTGCCAGGAATGTAAAGAAATGCAATTACTATCTAATACTTACAATGGAAAATGGAAAGAAACCAACACAATGGGAATTACTCAGATAGTTGTCCAAATCAGTCAACTTGATGAGGCTAATCAAACCCTCATATATGTGTGTTACTAACCTAAAATACAACTAACTAGTCTTCAAGGCAATTCCAAGAATCTGAACTATTCTAAACCTCACACACTTATCTTCACATCAAGCATGACAACCTCAGTTGGTACTACTACATTCTTACATCTAGACAAAGTGCCTACGTGCAAGGTAATGACTGTGTATTATTGCATTCTTACATCTAGACAGAGTGATTATGTGCAAGGTAATGACTATGTATAAGTCTTGTCACTAATCTTGTCACTTCTAATGGCGTGTGAAGAAATAACAGAGATCCTATCACTATTTTGTCAAAGGAAACCTAATGACTATTTATACAGAAAATATGAACATTGAAGCAGTACACAAACAATCTTAAGATCTTGTTCCTTGAGAAGAAACCTTAACCATTATTAGAATGTCTCTAGAGACCACACAATTACTCATCAGAATATGAACTCACAAATAACATAAAACTTTTCTCTTAGCCTTGAGGGTTATGCTCTTCATGCCACAGAACTAAGGTTAGATTTCATTGAACTTCAAGTTAAAGACCTCACTAATCATTCAATGTTGACAACTCAGTAGAATTATGAAATGGCTCAATGTTTAAATATATATTCCTTGTGCAATTATAACCTTGAACATGGTCTTTACAAAGATTTTATTTTCTTAAGATACTTAAAACATACATTAACAAACTAGACTCCACAGTTGGATGCTGGAAAATGTGCTATGGTTATATTATTCATTCAAGGCTTTACAACTTTATAAGCAAATGAACCTTCACAATATTTATTAGAGCGTTCCATTCTGAAGAAAAGAGACAAAGCTTAGGTCTTTTAGTGGCACAATATAGAGTAACAACAAACAACTATGACATGATTAATCGCTCCTGTAAAATCGTCCCATGGAAATTAGAGTAAGACTATATTCAAACCAAACATCGACAATCTTATCTTAAAGATTAATAGTGCATGTGGAAATACAAAGGAACATCAGACAATAATCATATAAGGTGCATCCTTGTATGCGATTTCTAGATTACACTATTGTAAAAGTAAATCTAAATCTGCAGATGAGATCACATACACACAAATCAACCAACACTAATTCATGGATGCAAAATAACTGAAGCGAATCTAGACTAGGTATTGTACAATTAACCCAACATACCAAGAGAGGTGGTCCCTTGCTTTTCCAGGTAGTGATAAAAAACAACACTAAAAAACTCACAAGTCCATAAATACCATTAACCAAACCCAAATTTGTATTAAAAAGGAAAGAGATATAAAACTTACAGCACTCCCATTACAAAGTATAATGTTTAGGAATGTATTACAACAGGTACCAAGTGTATTCAAGATTACAACAACATAATATCTCCAACTAACTTTCTACAAAGTATGACAACCTATATATCAATATCTGAGTTTGTATATGATTACACCGACCTCCCCTGTTCTCGTGGAATCAGGGGGGAAAAATTGTTACAAAGCTAGGAGATCAAACTGATCTGAATTTCCTTTAACCATTAGTACAAATTTAGGAAAACAACCCAATCAAACTTGATATTATTGCTATTAGTGAGTCTCGACCCTGATGTCACTCTATGTTGAAGGGTTTTTCCCGATGGTTGAATTGAAATTCGATACTGACAAGGGAGATATGCACACAAAATGATAGGTTAGCATCCATGTTGGCATTCATATCTGTAATATCCAAGTGATCAAATTTGATCTGGGCGTGCACAAGTAGGTGAAGCTAAAAGCTCGAGTACCAGAATAATTGTGTTGGTACGAGAATATATGCAATGGTGCGGGAATAGCTATAACAATAAAAAGGTGAGCATGACATTCCCATCGATAAAAATAGATAGCTTGAAAACCCTTGCTAATCCATTAATAACTTACGAAAATAACAAAATAAAACAACTTTTACCTCATAACACTTGTCAAGGGTCTTAAGCTTGCAAAAGGTGAAAATAGATGACACTAGGCTAGGTTTAGGTGCAAAAAATAGGATATTGGTGGCCAAAATAGGTGTTTGGTGAGTGACAAAATGGGAGCTCAACATCATTGCCACATTGGTCTATTTGCATGTCCTCATGCAAAATCATCAAAAAACTGATCAAAATTGGAATCTACCCTCTTCGACCACTACAAGTTTCTTGTTGTGTTGTTCGATATGCTGAGGCTCGAGTTTTTCTTTCCCAACCTGCCACTCCTCCTTTGGATTGGTTGTTCTGGTTGAAGCATTTTATGCATCTTTCTATTGATGTTCTTGGTCTCTAACTAGAGTTTCTCAAATTCCTCCCGCAACTTCTTGCTTTGCCCTTTTAACTGTTTATTTTATCTTTCTATGCACTTGTTCAAAGTAGATAATTCTATCACCTCTTGTTCCAGCTTCTTAATATTTTTACCATTCTTTTTAAGCTTCTTTTCCAACGATCATACAACAACAAAATCCGCTAACTAAGTTTTCAAGCCTTCATAGTCATCCAATCCTCTCTTGGAAGGTCCATGAATAACTATATTTGGGGTCTTTGGAGTTCCAGGCTTATGCTTCTTCTCAGTAGATTGATGACCATGCTCAAATACCCTATCGTTACATTTTTCCTTCTCTAAAGAGATAGAAAATTGATTTTGTCTTGCTGTTAATCTATCTGGTTCGATATGATCATCAATCTCTTTGTGCTTAGGTTATGGAGATGGTGTACTTAGCAGGGCCCGATCCTTAGTCTTTGGCCTCTTAGTAATCCTGAAAAGCTTTCGAATGGGTTGAGTATCTTCATCATCTAAAGAAATTGGGTCTTCATTTGTTGCAGACTATGGATATATGGAGGTTGGTTTAACTCTCTTTTTCGAGTGCAAATTTTCCACTGGTACGACAATTCCTATGTTACCTTGCTTAACCATATTTCAGGTGACTCTTCAAACTATAGGAGGTGTAATTAATGGCCTAGTAATTGAAACTCTTTTTGCTGACTTGAAATTCCTTGATCTTTGTGGGTGAGATATGAATCCCTCGACTCTAAGAGACCCGAGGTCTTCATCATAATCAATTTTCTTAGTATTTCTACCTAATTTTTTTGGACTCTCCATCACAGTGACAAGTATTTGATCCAAAATGCACTCAAAAAGTGTCCCCAAGTTTCGTTTCTTTTAAAAATCTATTCCTCCACTAGAAACATTATCAAACCATGGTGATATAAGCTATTATGAGGATTTTGACTATTTTTCTTTACCATTTTAGACATGTTCTCTAGGATTTTTCAAAGGTAATAGGGAAAATTTATCGAATCTTTGGCTTCAAAATACAGTAATATTCTAATATGATACTGATATGTAAGAGCATACCTCCCCTCGCAGGATTTCAATGGCGCCCGCCAATCATCCACAATACATGTTATTGGCACCCCCTTTGCCCAAGTTGCGTTATGATACTTTCATTTCAGGAACTGAATGTACGTCTCCTCTCCAAGTATTAGCTTCTTGAACCAATGCTCTCCAATTCTAGGGAGAGCCATAAAATTGGCTAGGGTTTCCTCTGCTACTTCAATTTCTAAATTACCAACCCTATCCAGTCAACCATTGAAACTCTATGCGAATTGGAGAGCAACCTTATCAGTAAACCCCCAAAATTTAGCAAAAAAAAGATGTCATCCTGCTTCTTTAAACAATTTCTTGCACAAATGATATTATGGTATGGCCTCGAGGGCTTGGCGAGATGTGGGCTCATGGCGGTCTACAACCATTTTCAATTCGGATCCTAATAGGAATATTACCTCAACCAAGTTACAAATGCTGCAAAAAGTGAAGAGGATTATGTCTATGAATGTGAACCATTTTTGCAGCAGAATTAAGTGACAATATTGTAAGCACAAGGTTTAGGCAATAATCATTAGTCACAATGATGTGCTCATGTGGATATCAATCAAAACAATGATCTCAGGTTGCTTTGGAATCCCTGCTGTGATTCCAAATGAGCTCCAAGATTAATTCATATGAGTTATATTCATGGCAATGATGGAATAATGAATTGGTATGGAAATAATAATTCTAGTTGATGGAGACTTAACGTAAATCACCCCAAGGTCACAATATTTCATCATAGAAAATCAACATTCATGGATATGGGAATGATATGATTACCTCATGAAAAATCAACCACCATGGAAGGTTGAGGTAACCTTAAATGATTACACCAATTGCCACATACAATCACTGAACCTTTCATAATAACGATGGATGCATGATCAAAATACAAGGCATGGATACATGATGCATATAAGTGGAGTATAAAAGTGGGTGACCACCATGGAAGGTTGAGGTAACCTTAAATGATTACACCAATTGCCACATACAATCACTGAACCTTTCATAATAACGATGGATGCATGATCAAAATACAAGGCATGGATACATGATGCATATAAGTGGAGTATAAAAGTGGGTGAATATATAACACATACAATCAAAGCATACAAAGGTGGCCAATGTTATATGGGTGTTTTGTACACGTGGATATAAGTAGGGTATGGACACATAGTGCATAGATAAGTAAGGGTATTAAAATGTGAAATATGGAAAAGGATACATAGTGCATAGATAAGTAAGGGTATTAAAATGTGAGATATGGAAAATGATGGTTGGTTAGACAAGCACTAGAGAGTTGTCTAAATGATATTCCTTGTTCTCAATAAACCAACTAGAATCTAAAAGTAATTTACCTTAAAATGTCATTACCCATTTTTTACCATATGTGCAAAATTTGAGTTGGAGAGTGAATGGAAGATGGAGTTGATGTTGTTTTCATATTGATGTTGTAGGTGCCCAGGAATGGAAAGGAAACCATACTTTGTTCTACTTAGAAAATATCTTCTTTAAAATGTTATTACAGTGTTTCAGTACCTACCCTGAAGTTCCTATGTTGGTGCAGAAATATTGTGGAATACTATTCCGCTCTTCTGATGCCTTGACTCTGCGACTGCTTGGATGGTCTGCTATTCAAAATAAATAAATATAGATTTTATGCATGCTCAACAATTGAAAACCTCTGAGCTTATTTCCTAGTAAGAGAAAAATGCTGATATTGAAACTGAAAGACATGGAACAATGAAAACGTGTTGGTGATACATCCGCCACTTAAAGAATAGATCTATTGATGAGGTGTGAGAAAAATAGTTGCAATGAGAACACTGACACAAGGAGGTGGGGAGCCAAAAAATAACTTATGCCCTAAGCTCTATAACGAAGAAGATATTTGATCCCTTAGCGAGAGACCTACTAAAGAAAAATATAACCCCTTCTTTTTAAGGCATTCATCTCATTCAGTTTCCTTGCATATTCCCTTTTTATTCACACATATGCAAGTTTCTCCTAGAATCATGAACCAATTGATCTTCATCGAAACTCAACTTGGCACAATCCTATCTATGTGAATAGAATTGTCGAAGTCGAACATAGACTGGAATCATTGGATTACCTACCAATGATGAAAGTTGTTAACCAATGCGAGACTACTCACCTTTGATGATGATGAGAGTCAAGGTTCCCCTGGTACATCTTGTCGACCATGAATAAATGAGTTGTTGTTGAGTGTCATACAAGATCTAATAAACATGAGGCATTAATGGATCCTCACTATCATCAACAAGAGAACCTATCATTAATGTATACAAGCCCCTAGGTACCACTGAGACTCTGACTTTGATCCTCCAGATGATCTGCTGAAGTCGATGGAGGTAAATTTGTCAGAAGGAGGGCCTTAGTGAATCCCCCATCATATGACGTGAGAGTAAACAAATAAATTTGAATAGTAAAGGGTGGAATCCAACAACTGAAAGTAATAATTTTATTCTGGGCCAACCTACTAGCGAGTTGGTTTTCAGACAAGTCTCTATCTAACTACGTCAGTAAATTGATTTTCATAGCTAGACTATTTTCATATATATATATATATATATATACAATTTTCTTATACACATGTGTTTAAAAAACTGAAAGAAATTTATTCAAAGAAAGGTAGGAGAGCGAGAAGAAGACCCCCTACCTACTACCTCCATTCTAGATTGTTGTAAATTGTCTTATACAAAATTCTCCTTTGAAATGGGCTTGTGATATAATCTCAACTGATGACCATTGACCACAAAGGAGATATGTTATTCATCAATCATTTTAATCCAGACTGATCCATTGTTGAAGATGGTCTCGATCTCATAGGGGCCCAACCATCTTGTAGTGAGTTTTCCTTTGAAGTTTTTAAATTGAGAATAAAGAAGGAGGGCCCAATCACCGGGCTTGAAAACCTTTTTCCTGATGAATTTTTCATGCCATTGAGTTGGTTGTTCCTGTATCATAATAGTGTGTTGAACTGCATCTTGCCTAATTTCATCCAACTCATTAAGTTGAGCTATTCTTTATCTCTGTGCGTTTGATAGATCTATGCCCAGCTGTGAAACTATCCTAAAAGTTTTTACTTGAAACTCAATAGGAAAAAGAACACATTTTCCATAGACCAACTCATACGGGGTAAAGTCTGTAGTATTTCTCCATGTGGTTCTATAGGCCCATAGTGCTTCCCGAAGTCTATCTGCCCGGTCTTTGTGATGCAAGTGGGCTGTTTTGGTCAGAATTACTTCCAACACCTTATTTCTTGATTCAACTTTCCTGGCCTAAGGGTGATATAGAGAAGATTTATAATGCTTTATTTTGTATTGTTGGGTGAGAGCGTACATTGACTTAGATACAAACCGTGTTCCATTATTTGTCACAATTTACCTTGGGATGCCAAAGAAGGTTAAAATATCTTCATAAAAAAAATCTATGACTGATTTTTCACTAGTAGAATAAAGAGATTTTTCTTCTACCCACTTAGTTACATAATCAATGCAAATGAAAATATACTTTTCTTCCGCGATGAATGGGATATTGGCCCTACAAAGTCCAAGGCCCATCTCTCAAAAGGTTCGATAAGCACTTGGGTTTGTAAGGGCATCTTGTCGGCTCACCTTGTCTTGCCCATTCTTTTACAGTTGTCACAACCACTTACATACTTTTTGGCGTCCTTGAAAAGTGTTGACCAAATGTATCCTTGATGGAGAACCTTGTAGGAAGTTTTCTTGTCAGGAAAATGGCCCCCATAGGGTCCATCATGGCAGGATTTAAAAATATCATATGTCTCATAATCTTGTACTCACAATCTGATGATCATATCCATGCCAGTACATAAGAGATCTCCCTCGATCCATGAATAGGTGGCACTCTTCTTGACAATTTGTTGCTTTTCTCTTAAAGAGAGATGCCAAGGTAACTTTATTGTGGATAAATAATTGGCTATGTCTACAAACCATCCAGAGTTAGTATAAATAGCGAATAAATGCTCATCGTGAAAACTATTATATAGAGGGTCATTTTCACCTCCATTCTGAATTCTAGAGAGGAAATCTGCGACATGATTTTCCTTCCTAGGCCTATCTACTGTGGTGATGTTAAACTCTTGCAGTAGTAATAACCACCTGGTAATTCTTCCATTGGTAATGGGTTTATTCATTAGAAATTTGATGGAAGAGTGGTCTGTGTGAACAAAGACTTCGTAACCAATGATATAATGTCTGAATTTGTTGATGGCATTTACCACGACTAAGAGCTCTTTCTCAGTAATAGTATAATTGAGTTCGACTGGTGACACATTTTTGCTTATGAAATAAATAACATAGGATGACTGATCTTCTTTTTTTCCCTAAAACATCCCCAAGGGCTATGTCTGACGCATCTGTGCTAATATGAAAGGGGAGGGACTATTTAGGTCCCCTAAGGACTGGTGTGGTAGAAAGTATTTATTTCAGGTTGTCAAAGGCATCTTGGAATTGTGAGTCCCACACAAAATCAATGTCTTTATCAAGTAATCTATACATAGGTGTTGCAATCTTTTTAAAATCTACAATAAATATCCTATAATAACCGACATGCCCCAAAAAACTTCTTACCTCCTTTTGTGACCACGGTGTTGGAAGATCCATAATGACTTTGATTTTAGCAAGGTCTACCTTAATACCTGCACTAGAGATATGATGGCTGAGAACAGTCCCTTCCTTCGAAAAAATCTTACATTTCTCATTACTCAAAGCAAGGTAAGATTCTCGACATCTAATCAAATTTTTTTCCAAATTGTCAAGTGCCCCATTAAAGGTATCACCACAAACAAAAAAGTCATCCATATAACCCTCCACACATTCATCAATTAGATCAGAAAACATACTTAACACTGCCCTTTGAAATGTAGAAGGGACATTACATAGACCAAATGGTAAAACCCTATAATTGAAGGTTCACCATGGGAAAGTGAATGTGGTCTTTTCCTGATCTTCTGGCACAATTTGTATTTGATTATACCTGCTAAAACCATATAAGAAGGAAACATATTGTTTATGAGATAATGTATCCAACACATGATCAATAAAAGGTAATGGGAAAAAATCTCGCAGAGTTGATTTATTAAGTTCTCTAAAGTCAATGCATATTATCCACTTACCGTTCTTTTTGGGCATAATGAAAAGTGGCGAAACCCACTTGCTATCAGAAATGGGGTATATGAAGTTGGCATTCAATAGTTTTTGTAATTCTTCCTTCACAATGTATTTCATAGGAGGGTTCATACAATGTTGAGGTTGTCAGACGGGTCTAAAATTCTCCTGAGTATAAATATGATGTATACAAGTTTCAGGAGGAATGCCATGCATGTTAGTATAGTCCCATGCAAATGCACATGATTGCTCTTGTGGCACTTTAATTACCTAGTATTTTTTTATCTTGGTCCAATTCATAATTAATATTTAGAAATCTTCTCGGGCTTATCTCAATAGGGACACTATAAGGGTTGAAACTTTCTTTGATGGCTGATACGAGAAAAAATGTTGTGCCTGCAGGGTTAAAATTTTCTTGAAAATATCTATGAAAAATGTGATTATATGTATGAGATACTTCAATAAATTGAGTACAATCCTCAACAGAAATAAACAAATCTAAAAAGTCATCCCTTGTCTATCCTTTTATCCCTTTAGATTGTTTGATAGTTAAAAGAGAATGTATAGTCTCTTCAATTTCATAAGGATATTGCACCCGTGGAGATTCTTTTATTATAGGTTTGGTTGGTGGGTTTGATAGTTAAAAGAGAATGTATAGTCTCTTCAATTTCATAAGAATATTGCACCCGTGGAGATTCTTTTATTATAGGTTTGGTTGGTGGGTTAAGGATCAATTTCTTCATGGTTATCCCATTTCATATGGTCATCTCTCCAACCATGCAACCGATAAAAGCATCAACTGTGGATATCCATGGACTCCCAAGGATCATTGGGTGACCATCTAGGGTGGTCTTGGGTTGGATTACCAAGAAATCCGTGGGATACTCCCATGAATACAAGTTTACTATGATATCATCCAAGAGTCCAGTGGGATTGACCCTAGATTTTTTAGCAAGTTATAGAACAATGGGAGTGGGTCAGATATTTTTCAATTGCAATTTTCCATGGTTGGGACAGTCATAATGTTAATGGAAACCCCTAGATCAATGAGGGTGTTAGGAACATTTTTGATAAATACGATGACTACAGTGTTACCTGTATCTACATATTTTTCCATTACGGTCTTTTCAGACATCAAATCAACTAGTTGTCCCACTACTTGGATGGTGGGGGGATCTTTTTGTTTTCTTCCTGGTTTTTTAATGCATAAATCTATGATGGTGGCTTCTAAATCCAATTATGGTTGGGCAACAAGTTTTTCTATATCTAATTTCTCTGGATAGGGAGGGATTTTGGGTGCTTATGACTGATGTATATGTGAAGTGGAACTTTGAGGATTTGTTTCCTAAGGTTTCTGCAATTGTGAAGTGGAAGGTGTTTGTGTAATGGGAATGACTATTTCCTCAGGCTCGTCATCATTGTTTGTATGGTCAAGAGTTTCCACCTCTTCCATTTCCTTCTCAACGATGACAGTAGAATATTTTGGTTTCAAGACCTTTCCTGACCTTAGGTGAATGTTTTTTAACTGATAGTGGAGTAACCAGGTATGTTGGAAAGGTTGGGATCTCAACATTCAAAGCAGGCTGAGCTAGATGGATGTTAGGATTGGGGACTGGATGTGGAGGCAACTGTGTTGGTCTAGGGGGGTTTAGATTTGCAATCAACAGTGGTAGTTGTGGAATAGTAGGTTGAGGTAAATTGTTTTGTGTTTGCATAGGAGGGTAGGACTGTGGAATGGATGAGCTATGTTGTGGATATTGTGGGTAAAATTGATAAGGTGTGGGAATAGGCAACTTTCCATAAGTGTTTCCTTTCCAGCCTTTTTTCCAAGGCTGATTTTGGTTGTATTGTTGTGGCCATGTAGTTTGCCAGTATTGATTTTGTTTCCACAGTATCAAAGTGTTCCATTGATGTGAATTATAAGAAGGAAAAAACTATAAGGGAG
Source organism: Picea abies (assembly GCA_900067695.1). Lineage (NCBI taxonomy): Eukaryota > Viridiplantae > Streptophyta > Pinopsida > Pinales > Pinaceae > Picea > Picea abies. The sequence continues at coordinate 1,795 of CBVK0101473156.1, read as the reverse complement.
GCTCTCGTGACATACCTTGCATATGTGGTTTCCATGGTCTCTTTGAGGCAACTTGGAAGGAAGACTCAACTGTCTCATTTCCTCCTTTGTAAATGACCTTCAGTCTTGGCAGCAAGGGGCCACTTTCTATGTCATGATATTCAACACAAATGGCACAAATATGCACATTTTCTAGTGGACATTCCCTTGGAGGGTTCCTTTTTGCGCATTTATGACAGAAAATAGTTAGGGCTACACTTTCTTCCTCCTGCTTCTTTTTAATTTTTATTGTATCTAGTTGTGAGCTTAGAGTTCCAAGGATTTCTGTTTTGAAATATTCTAAAAAATTCACTAACTCCACCCTTGTGACCCCACTTGCAATAGATTTAGTTACCCTAGAAAATGTATCCCTTACCCCTTTACCTGTTTTGGCTCTACTCGAATATTTCCTACATAAATTGCAAATATCAACAAATGGTAAAAGAGAGATATCACCAGAACCCATCACATTCAATACATCTATATATTATTATAATATGGATCTTATAAAAATAGTCCCGACCGTCTCATCATTGAGTGTTCCTGGTTTAGTCTTTTGAAGGGCATCTAGAAACCTTTCAACAAAGTCCTCAAGACTTTCCTCGGCCTACTGCTACATTTTAAAAATGTCATTACATGAATACCTGGTTCTACAGTAGTCTTGGTACTTCTTAAGGAAAGCGATTTTCATGTCATCCCAAGACCAAATGGAGAATTCTCCAAGGCCCATAAACCACCTCAATGCAAAATATTTCAATGTTGCTGGGACCATTTTTAGTTTTTGAGCATCGTTTGTATAGTTATAACTTATACACAAGATATCAAATTCAAATAGGAAAGCATTTAGGTCTTCAGTAGACATACCTCGAAAATTTGGGAGGGTTGATGGAGGAATGTTTTTCATAGCCATGTTTTGATCCAGATGGATTTCGGTGGCCTCCCACCTATTCCAACTGGTTCATTTTGGCAGTTTTCCAATTTGGCAGTTTTTTCCTAGTTTTTGGGTCCCCGACTTTCGGGGTCGTTTTGAGGCACTAAACAACATTTTTAGGGCTCACCATAGTTAGTTCGTCAACAAAGTTAGAGTCTGACGACAACATTTGCATTCTTCAGAGAGACCTTTCCAACAGGCTATCGTGCACCTAAAATAGAGATCGTATGAAAAAGTTACGATCCCGAGAAGTTGATGTACTAACTTACCCCAACAGGGCCCACATGAATTTTGGCGCTTCATGTCCTAGGGTTAGGTTTTTGGATATCTAGGGTTTTGGCATTCATGTTTATTGTAAAAAAGCCTTCAGAGCCTCATAGTACTTATCTTCTTGCGAATGAGTGCAACCGTCACATCTCTTCTTAGAGATAAGCTTCCACCATTCCAACAAGCTTGTTTTCTGCCGCATTTTACAGTTTCAACATATTTCTTTATTGAATAGAAACCAATATTACTCTATCTATGTTATTTTGTGTTAAGCATAATAATAATCTGTATTCATTTCATTTTGCTCATAAAATATGGATCAGTGGTATCAGAGCGGTCTGCTCCTTGTCATTCTTAATGCATATCCCTGACGAGGTCAGGGTACACAGAATTAGGTCTCGAGCTCATTTATCTCGAGGAAAAAATATATCGCATGCCCAAGTGGCCTCTCATGGCGGGAGAAAATAAATATGGTGGGACATGCGATCCTTTCAAAAATTTTCTCAAGGAATCCCTCACGCAAAACATGAACGAGATGATGGATAGTTTTGCGCAAATCCTTCGGCGACTACCAACAAG
>CBVK0101473118.1:0-13059 GCA_900067695.1 Picea abies | reverse complement strand
TACTTTGGAATAGTGAATGCAAATTTACACTCTTATGGTGAGGAGACACAAAGGAATGAGCTATACAAAGAGTTTCAGAAAAAATACCTTTACATGTGTCACTATTGTTGCTTCTCTTCAGTGAATCTAGGTGCCCAAGATCCTTGTAGATTATTGGAAACCCTTTGAAATTTTGTAGACCTCCAAATGGTATCCGACTTAATAGCATTTTGTGATGGAGCTGAGTGATAGAAGTGTAATATAGGTGTAGCAGTTGGTATTCTTACACTGTAAAGAACTTTCAACTCAAGAGTAAACCCAAACATGGGAGGAGCATAGGGAGGCAGAGGAGCAGCATGTTATTGTGAAAAGGAACATCGGAACTACCAATTATCTGCCTCCTAATGACATCTGAGCTTATTATACTCTGTGATGAGGCTGAACCGTAAAAGTGTGGTACAGGTGCAATAGTTGGTATACTTAAATTGTTCACAGATCTCAATTGATGAATTTTTGCAACCATTGGAGAAAGATGTGAAAGAAAAGGAGCAATATGGTTATTGTCAACAAGGACATCAGAATAGCCAGTTAACTGCTTCCTATAGGCTATTCTGTCGTACAGTTGGGTCATGAAAACCCAATATAGATTTACCAGTTGGTATACTCACATTGTTAACATCTCCCACTTATGAATAATAGTATCCATTTATGAATAAAAATCTGATGTTGTTCTAGACAAACCTTTTGTTTCCTCTCCGAATTCTACTTCTGGTTTCACTTTAGGACTTCCTTTACTCCACTCCCATTTTTTCAGAAAATGAAATACTTATTTCTTGGACCGGTAATTGAGTCATGGTAATACTGCAAAACAAATAGCCTTGCAAGCCTCGGATTTACTGGAAAAGTAATGAAAAGAAAAATGCATTTCAAAACTTACTATTTTTTTCTATAAATTTATGAAATCCCGCGCGAATATCCATTGTGGATAATCTTCAATTTGTGACTATGGGAATCTATTCAGCCAACTATGGTCAAGTCTTGTAATCGTCATATTTACTAGGATATAATTCAAAAGAAAAATGCATTTCAAAACTGACCAATCTGTGACTAGGGAAATCTACTCAACCAAATATGCTTAAAAAAAAGCATTCAAACTAACACTACTAGAGTTGCAAAACCTTTCAAAAGTTAGAATGGCCTGATTAATTCATACCAGAAGCAGTCCTTACACTCTTGAGATTATCGAGACCGCTACCATCCATCAGTTTTCTGAAACTTTCCGAAAATCCTAGTTGACATTGGAAAATTTCTAACTTTCTTGGAAGCCAAAAATGCTAGTTGACATTGGAAAATTTCTAACTTTCTTGGAAGCCAAAAACCTGTACTCATGCCTATAGGTTTGATCTAAAAAAACATATAAAGTCCCCTTAAGTTATGTGCGTAGCTTCCGAATACATGACTACAGTCATGGTTGCATTTGTCTATAGAGAAGCTGTTCTGTGATTTAGACATCCATTGAATCAATCATCAATCGAGCAGCGTTAGCACTAACCTCTATTACTTAGATTTTCTTCTAACACTGTTGTTTGCAAGAGGGAATGAGCATTTCATTCACAAAAACAGGAGCCCAGATTTCTTTTGAAAACTGGGAATATGCACAAATTGTGCAATGATCAAGACAAGCATGCTGCAGTGCAACTGCTACACAACAATCTATTTCACTAGGAAGACAAGCATGGTGCACTGCAATTGCTACACAACAATCTATTTCACTAGGTTAAAACTTGTTGAATTTTACAAACTACATACTCAGGAAATGCACTATTTGGATGAATTCTTAATGAAATTCCCGAACTTCTCCAGCTCAAAATCAAAAGCAAGATACATTGAATTTGCAAAGAAAAGTTTCAATCTATGATAGAGTGTCGTAAGGAGCCAGATTGTATTTTTGTGCTTGGTTCTCTGAATTGCAACAACCTCCATCACTTATATTCGTTTAAATTGACTTAAAATGCATCTGCTGCTTGTTTAAATTGAATTAAAATGCATCTACTGCACATAAGAGACGTTTTTCTCTGAAACTTGAAACAACTCAGCAAAACAACCAAAACAAAATAATATGAAAGAAGCAAAAAAAAATAAAAATGTTTAGGCTTCTACAGCTCAAAGAAACAGAAACATAGTCTTCAATCTAATGCTAAACAGGAAGAGCAAGTGGGCATCAATACCTTATCTTTGTTACCTACACTCTTCCGTCTCTCTCTAGCTCTGATTTCAGTACGCTATCCTTTGGGCAGCCAATATGGGGATTGAATGAACGTAGACCTACTGTTTACTACTCCAGTGGCATGAGGTGCAGATTTTGAGGTCTGTCCATCAGGATGAACTGTTGGAGCATCATTCTTCGTTTCGTGCGTGGTTTCCTCGTGAGAAGAAGGAGACTTTGCATCCTCATTGCGTGGTTGAATTGTGCTTCCTCCCTTCGAATGTTTAATTAAATGATTCCTTTTATAACCAGTGGTGTCCCTTCCATTGAATGAACATCAATGACTATTTTGTTTCAATGTAGTGTTTTCTTCCTTCTTTATTGGTATAGACCATAGGTAATGAACATCAAAGACTATTTTGTTTCAACTTAGTGTTTGCTTCCTTCTTTATTGATATAAACCAATGGTTACGATTCACGCATCTGTGGTTCTTTACCTTTTATGAATCGAATTTTCATTAAATAGGATGAGAGATTATTGCAATTTAACCTTCAACAATCACAAACAAAACTTGATCTTTAATTTTTTTCCTTTTCACTCTCACCCTCTTCGAATTCTCAAGCTAGATAGATGGATGTTTCTTGTTACAATCTCAAAAGGTTGATATTTATCTAATACCATGTTATGTCCAAATCACATATGATTAAATATATGAACTGAACAACACTCACATAGTATATATCATTTATTATCATGAAGTCATTTAATAAATTGACATTCATTCTCTTTTATAGAGTTTGAACAACACTCACATAGTATATATCATTTATTATCATGAAGTCATTTAATAAATTAACATTGATTCTTTTTTATAGAGTATAGAGTTCATAGTTGGTTGATAAACTAACTACCAAGTATAAACAAGGGTAAAAACAATTTTACTTATTTATCTATTTTCCTATCAAAAGAGTTATAGTGTATATGAATCATACCATTTGCAAGGAGAATTTAGGAAGCTTAAGCCACAAAAATTTGATGGAGAAAATAAAAAAGAGAGAAGAGGTTGAAGGTTTCTTGAAATCAAAAATTATTTCTAGTTACATAAGTATTCCCTCAACTTGGAAGCTAGAGTTGACATATACCATTTGCAAGTAAATGCTTTTATGCCGTGGAATCAACTGAAACAAGTTAAACATATCAATGAAATAGCATTACTTGAAAGGAGTTTAAGAAATATTTTGAATAGCATTATCGTTGAGAGCATTACTAGGAGAAAAATGTGCAAGAGTTCTTTGAACTTAAGATATGAAATATGAGTATGGATGAATATGAAAGGAAGTTCTTAGAGTTGTTGAGATATGTGGAATTTATTAAATATGAGAAGGTCAAAATTCCGAGGTTTTCAAAATATATCCAATAGATTGAATGGAGTTAGTACAATTGCTTATGTAAAGATCATTCCATTGGGTTCTTATGATATCCTGATTGGAATGGATTGATTAGAAAATCATCATGCTTTTCTAGAATATTATAATAATAAATTTAAATGTCTTTATGAAGAAGGAAAACATAGCTTGGTGAAAGGAATTTGAGAACCCATTTCTATAAGAGAAATTTCAACCTTACACATGAAGAGATGTTTAAAAAATGTCTGTCAATTATTTGCAGCTCATGTAGAAGAACTAACCAAGAATAAGAGTCCAAATTTAGAGTATTTTGCACTGCTCAAAGTATTTCTAGATGTGTTTGGGGATATTCAATGTTTACCACATAAGAGAGACATACACTTCTCTATTGATATAGTTCCCCGAGCTTCCCCAATATTGAAAGCTCCTTACATTATGAGCACCCCTTATTTGAAAGAATTACAATTGTAACTAAAATAGTTGTTCAAAAAGGGATACACACGGTCCAACTGTCTCACCTCAAGGAGAACTAGTTATCTTTGTCAAGAAGAACGATGGGACCTTGAGATTGTTCATTGAATTTAGGTAACTAAATAAAGTCACAATAAAGAACAAGTGTCATCGTCAAAGAATTAATGATCTCTTCAATCATTGAAAGGAGCAAAGGTATTTTCCAAGATAGATATTAGATAAGGATACCATGAGGTGAGAATCAAAGATGAAGATATCAATAAAACAACTCTTTGAACTTGGTATGGACACTACAAGTATATAGTGGTGCCATTTCGATTACAAAATGTACCATTTGTCTTTATGTGTATGATGGATGACATGTTTATAAATTTCTTGATAAAATTTTCATATTCTTTTTGGATGACATACTTATCTACTCAGAAGAGCATGAGAAACACTTGAGGATGTTATTATAGGTGCTAAGAGATAATACATTGTATGCTAAGTTGAACAAATCTTCATTCTACCAAAATTTGTCCCATATTATTTTTTAGAGGGGAATATCAATGGATATAGAAAGGACTAAAGAAATCAAGGAATGCACAACACCAAGGAATTCATGGGACTTTACACGATATTTATTGGAGAATTTCCAAGATTGATCATCAAATCACTTATTTACAGAAGAAGGGAATAAAATTTAGATGAACCTCTAAGTGTGAAGACAATTTTCATTTTTTGAAGGAATTATTTACAAGTACATCAATTTTAAAGATTGTTGATCGAAATCATAAGCTTTGTGGGGTACTTACCCAAAAAAGGCCATGTAATATGTTATGAGGCAAGGAAATTGAAAGAGAATGAGAGGAATAATGCCACACATGACTTAGAGTTGTAACCATATTCTATGCTTTAAAAATGTGGAGGTATTATCTTAACTAAAAGAATTCTCAGATAAGGATGGACCATACTAATATGAAATATTTATTTGAAAAACCAACATTAAATGCTAGACAAATTTGTCCTAATTTATCCTACATGTTGAAAATGGTGATGAGTTATCTTAAATTTAACAAATTTTTAATTAATTTTACAAAAATCCACCCACTAGACATTATTATTAAACATTTCAAATCAAACTAAAGACTAGAATACTACATCCACCCACCTATTACAAATATGACATTATTATTAAACATTTCAAACTAAAGACTAGAATACTAAATCAAAATTATTTCATAAATTATTTTTTAATATAAAAATATACTCTTTATATATTCAATGAACAAAGTAACCAACCAAAAATTAGAGGAAAATACAATAACCATAAACTAAAATAAAAACACTTGAATTTAAATTACTTAACTATGAAAACATCAAACATATACATAAATAAGAAAATTATTAGGAACATATTGACATCAAGTAGTATAATGAGATCTTTGTGATTAAGGAGAGAAAACTTTTACATGCTTAGATTTCCATAAAAGCTTACAATTGGTAAAGTTAAAGACACACTACATTAAAGATAGGGGCAAATGGGGAAAATATTAAAGTTTGTTGAATAGAAACAAACTACATTAAAGGTAAGACTTATTAAATATTATAATTCACTCACCATAGACTCATGTAAAAAATAAATTAAATGTTATAATAAAAAAAAATTGATAAACATAAAATATAATCTCATCATATAGTTTAAAATGTGAATTTACATTCTGCCAATAATTTGGAGTTCTCTACAAGAATTTTTTAATAGGATTTATTGGTTTAACATGGAGTGCTTCTCTATTGTAAAAATTGTAATAACCTTACAATGAACCAAAAAAAAAGATAAAGATTCGAAATTCCCTACCTACCTACACTAATGAATATTTGATTTTACAATCATTTTGACTTCTACAAGTAGGAGATTAAATCCAATAAGTTATAGACAAGTGTTCCATGCAAAGGAAGCGTCTTTGAAAGCCATTATAGAAAATTTTGGATTAGGTTATTCAGATTTCTTCATTGACATGTAAAGTTGTCTTTCAACTACAAAGGATTACATGGTATCAGCTCACTTTTAATTAAAACTTACAAGTAGGATGATACATATAAGGTTTATTGGGCTTTATGCGGGATGAAATATTCTATCTCCACAACAATTCTTATAGAGAGATATCTTGTTAAATTCTTGGACTAATATGAGATTCTTTTTTTTTCAAGGCAACTAGAAGTGAACCAATTAATTTTCTTTAGTCACTTTTCCACATTTTTCATTATTTTAAGGGAGGTGATTTGTAAAGAAAAATTGAGCACCAAGAATATTAGAAACAAAATTATAAACAGATGACACAAAATGATCAAAATTTATTAACCATAGAGACCTCCCAAGACATTGAAATTGTGTGTCCCTAAACATATTCAATTACATTTAAGCCCTAAGCTTCCCTAATTCAAAATAAAAAATATGCAACATTTATCCAAACCAACATAGTCCATACAAAATATATGGAACATGTGGACATTGTCTATGTCACATTCACTTATGAATTATCCACTAAATAGAGAGAATAACTCTATTTAGTTTATCTTTCTATAGAAACATAAATTAATAAATCTTATTTCTTCATTTTCCCCTAAACACAAATTAGCATCAATGGCCCTTCTTCATGAACTCAATCTGATCTCTCTATTTTTTACCTATTTTATGTAAACTCATCACTGCATTATTGTTATATAACTGGTGTATATGCATGCATAAATTTAAACTTTTTGCATGCTTACTCCACAACACAACGATTAATGTTCCACACTAACAAGTTGGTTAGAGATTTCCATCAGTCCATATTCTCATATGTAATTTGGGAAGTTGTTAGTCATATAAAATACTTAGTGACTATGTACAACATCAAAAGAAAATGAGAAGGTAAAATATAAATCCTAAAGAAAAATTTATAGCCAGAAATTAACTCATTTCAAGGATTAATCCTTTCTCTATACAATGGTCTCTCCTAGTATGATATTAAATCAAGTTTCTATTTACTAATGTAAATATTCTATTTACAAATGTAAATCACTGTACTTTTGTTCTAACATACTTGGTGCAAGTATCCATTCTAATAAAATTTATCCATCTCACTATTATGTGGAAAATCCTAAGCCTACAATTTTGAATGGTGAAATGAAAAACTTGCATGATTGATGTGGGAACTTCCCACTCAAATGGAAATGATGTGGGAAAATCCAGCACAAACTTAGTTTAACAAAAGAAGAGTGTGAAATAAAAATCTAGGACTAATTTTTATTGTACAATGAAAAAAATTATATAACTTTTACAAGAGGAAACTACCTCAACAAATTTAGAGAAAGGCTAGCCTAATCAAACAAAATAGGATCTATGCACTAAAACAGGTAATAGGTTGACGAAAGATCTCAACCATGTCCATAAACATCTCAACCAATCCATGATACGAGGAAACTAAAAGATTTAACACTCGCACAATCATATTTGTTTACAAATATGATGGGAAAAACATGAGACTAAATTCAAAATATTAAACTTAAACTATATAATAAACAATTATTCCTTATAATTCGTCCTAACCTTATCGTTCCTCCAACTCAAAAATAAATGATGTGGGAAAATCTCACTCAAACAAAGTTCAACACAAGAGTATGAAATAAGAATCTCTCACTAATTTTTATTGAACAAGAAGAATCTTATATATTTTTTACAAGAGGAAACTACATCAACAAATTGAGGAGAGAAATACTCTCTAGATCAGACAAAATAAGAACTATGCAATGAAACAAGGAATAAGTTGAGGAAAGATCTCAAGCATGTCCATGAATACCTCATCTAGTTTATGATAATAGGAAACAAGAAGATTCAACACTCTCACACCCATATTAGTTATTATATATAATGAAAAAAACATGAGACTAAATTCAAAATATTAAAATTAAATTGTATACTAAACATTTATTGAGTTTAAACCTTCATTCCTTATCAATGATCCACATGTTTAGCCAAAGGATAAGAAAACATAATGGAAGAAAAATAGAAAAACAACATATTCCAGAAAAATTAAAGTTTCAATAACAAAAAAAAAAATAGTCTGCAATTGATTTTTAAACTAAATAACTGATGTCCAATTAAGAAATCCCAAGATCACTTGCAATGTTCACTCTAAAATTCTTGGAGCAATTCAACTTTTTCAAGTATGAGTGCTTTAAGCCTCCTCACACATGCCTAAGAACTTGACATTTCTCTTTTACCTAAACCCCTTGAAAAGGACAAAATGTACATACAATAACATTACATTTACTATTAATTTTCTTCAAACAAAAAGGAAATTGTTACATTCCACACTCTCATCTAGAATCATGGTTCACTAGTCAAGGTACCAACACTAAAAATACAACCCAAAATTCAAACAGAAGTGTCAAAAAATGACAAATGAAAAACCTCCCATTGGTAAGGCCAATTTCTTCTTAGCAATCTCCGAGCAAATTACATTTCCTTGGAAATGCTTCTTTGCACATACCTTCACAAACATTTTAATTTAGCATTCAAAGTTGTTTCCCACAAAGAAGCAGTAATAAAATTAAATGAGTCACTTAGAGAACTCTTACTGACATATATGCAATTTCTTAATATGTGAGAGACTTGAATCTCCCAAACTATGCCTCGCACTTAACATGGATTCTAGACTATATTACACAAATATAATTCTTGTAATTTGTATCATTAAGTATTAAAGTGGTAAAACTATAATTTAGCATACTATCACCACAATTACTTTGGAATAGTGAATACAAATTTACACTCTTATGCTTAGGAGACACAAAGGAATGAGCTATACAAAGAGTTTCAGAAGAAGTACATTTACATGTGTCACCATTGTTGCTTCTCTTTGGTGAATCTAGGTGCCCAAGATCCTTGCAGATTATTGGAAACCCATTAAAATATTATAGACCTCCAAATGGTATCTGGATTAATTGAAATCTGTGATGGAGCTGAGTGATAGATATGTGATATAGGTGTAGCAGTTGGTATTCTTACATTGTTAACAACTCCCAACTAAGGAGTAAACCCAAATATAGGAGTAAGCCCAAACATGGGAGGAGCATAGGGAGGCAAGGGAACAACATGTTTATTGTGAAAAGGAACATCATAAATCCTCCTCATGGCATCTGAGCTAATTGTACTATGTGATGAGGCTGAATCGTAAAAGTGTGGTACAGGTGTATAATCAGTATACTTAAATTGTTCACAGATCTCAACTATGAATTGTTACAACCATTGGAGTAGGATGTGAATCGTAAAAGTGTGGTATAGGTGTAGTAGTCGGTATACTTAAATTGTTCACAAATATCAACTGATAAGTTGTTGCAACCATTGGAGAAGGGTGTGAAAGAAAAGGAGCAATATGGTTATTGTCAACAAGGACATCAGAATCGCCAGTTAACTGCCTCCTATAGGTATATGGGTCAATTCTATTATGTAGTACAATTTGGTCATGAAAACCCAATATAGGTGTACCACTTCATATAGTCACATTGTTAACATCTCTCGAATGATGAATAATAGTATCCATTGATGAATAAAAATCCGATGTTGTTATAGAAAAACTTTTTGTTTCATCTCTGAATTCTCTTTTTGGTTTCACTTTAGGCCTTCCTTTACTCCACCCCCATTTTTTCAGAAAATGAAATAGTTCTTTCTTGGACCAAAATTGACGTTTCGTAATTGGGTCATGATAATACTGCAAAACAAATAGCCCTGCAAGCCTCATATTTACTGGGAAATTATTGAAAATAAAAATGTATGTCAAAATTGACCATTTTTTCCTATAAATATATGAAACCATGCATTGTGAATAATGTTCAATATGTGACTATGGGAATCTATTCAGCCAACTATGCTTAAGCTTTGTAATCCTCAGATTTAATAGGAAAGAATTCAAAAGAAAAATGCATTTCAAAACTGACCATTCGTTCATACAAATTCATGAAATGGTGGATGATGTTCAATTTGTGACTAGGAGAATCTACTCAACTAAACATGATTAAAAGAAAATCATTCAAACTAACACTACTAGAGGTTCAAAACCTTTCAAAATTTACAATGGCCCGATTAGTTCATAACAGAAGCAGTCCTTACACTCCAGAGATTATCGAGACCACTACCATCCATCACTTTTCTGAAATTTTCGGAAAATCCTAGTTGATATTGGAATTTTTTTAACTTTCTTGTAAGAAAAAAACCTGTTGCTCAGATTATGCCTATAGGTTTGATCTAAAAACCATATACAATCCCCGTAAGTTATGTTCGTAGCTTCCGAATACATGACTACAGTCATGGTTGCATTTGTATATAGAGCAACTCTTCTGTGATTTAGACATCCATTGAGTCAGTCATCTGTCCAGCAGCTTTAGCACTAACCTCTATTACTTAGATTTTCTTCTAAGATACATCAGAATAAATTTTGTAGAAAGAAGACTCCACTAGTTATTAAAATTTGTCATACGAATCATTTAAAAGTTAAAATATGCAGTGCAAAAATAGGACTACGATAGTTCTTAAAATTTGTCATATGAATCATTTAAAAGTTAAAACATATGCAGTGCAAAACTAACACTGTGGTTTGCAGAAGGAAATTAGCATTTCATTCACAAGAAGAGGATCCTAGATTTTTTTTGAAAACTGGGAATATGCACAAATTGTGCAATGGTAAAAAAAAACATGTTGCACTGCAATTGCTACACAACAATCTATTTCACTAGGAAGACAGGCATGGTGCACTGCAATTGCTACACAACAATCTGTTTCACTAGGTTAACACTTGTTGAATTTTACAATGTACATACTCAGGAAATGCACTATTTGCATGACATCTTAATGAAATTCCCGAACTTCTCAAGCTCAAAATCAAATGCAGGATACATTGAATTTGCAAAGAAAAGTTTCAATCTATGATAGAGTGTCAGAAGCAACCAGATTGTATTTTTGTGTTGGTTGTCTGAATTGCAACAACCGCCATTCCTTATATTCCTTTAAATGTAATTAAAATGCATCTAGTGCACACAACAGACGTTTTTCTCTAAAACTTTAAACAGCTCAGCAAAACAACCAAAACCAAATAATATGTTTAGCCTTCTACAGCTCAAAGAAACAGAGGCTTGAATCCAATGCTAAACAGAAACAATGGCTTCAATCCAATGCTAAACGGAAGAGCAAGTGGGCATCAATACCTTACCTGTGTTTCCTGCACTCTTGCCGCTCTCTCTAACTCTGAGTTCAGTACGCCATCCTCTGGGCAGAGTTCAGTACGCCATCCTCTGGGCAGCCAATCTGGGCAGTTCAGTACGCCATCCTACTCCAGTGGCATGAGGTTCATATTTTGAGGTCTGTCTAACTGTCGGAGCTTCATTCTTCGTTTCATGTGTGGCTTCCTCGTGAGAGCAAGGAGACTTTGCATCCTCATTGCATAAGGATTTTCAAACGACTTCTTTTTAATGGTTGGTGTCCAATGAGAATGCAGATAGTATTCAATGAGAATGCTCATTGCCACTCTATGTGTTTCTGAACTCGAAGGATTTATGCTAAACCATTGCGACTCTGTTTTTTTCTTCACTACTTTCATTTTTTCAAGTGAAAATTTGCTCAAAATTATATTAATTAGCACAACTACATAATTGTGGTTGATCAATGTCGAAAAGCTTGATAAGATGAAAAGAATTCTTAAAAGAATATATTAAATTTTATTATTGTGTGTGGCTTCCTCGTGAGAGCAAGGAGACTTTGCATCCTCATTGCATAAGGATTTTCAAACGACTTCTTTTTAATGGTTGGTGTCCAATGAGAATGCAGATAGTATTCAATGAGAATGCTCATTGCCACTCTATGTGTTTCTGAACTCGAAGGATTTATGCTAAACCATTGCGACTCTGTTTTTTTCTTCACTACTTTCATTTTTTCAAGTGAAAATTTGCTCAAAATTATATTAATTAGCACAACTACATAATTGTGGTTGATCAATGTCGAAAAGCTTGATAAGATGAAAAGAATTCTTAAAAGAATATATTAAATTTTATTATTGATTAACAAATAAACACTTGAGCTTCATTTATCTAGTGTTAATATTTTAATTTATGTTAATCACTTACCTGGCAATGAGCTAGCTATCAAAGTAATTTTTAAATATGATTAGGTAAATGTAAAAAAATATTAAATTTTATTATTGATTAACAAATAAACCACAATCAGTTAACTATCAAAGTAATTTTTAAATATGATTAGATAAATGTAAAAAAGTAAACACATAAATGGATGTCTTTATAATAGGTAGGAAGTTAATGATTGAAATCACAACCATTTATTTTGTGTGACTACTAATAATATTCCAACCATATTTATTCCTGTCCATAGAAAACTTATTAAGCACTAAACCCCTATTTAGAATAGCCTTTTTCAAGATACTTTCCCATATCTTCCATCAACAAAACTACAAAGATCAAAAGTTCCATAGTGATAAAACAACAAAAAAATTGTTGATTTTACACATCCGGCCTCGATAATACTATCTACTTCTACCCATTTATACCAAGACTTGATATAAACTGCCAAAAATAAAAACATGGATATTCAATGAAGCTCAGTAAATGTCCAGATACTTTAAGATTCCAGCCCCTCCGGGCTCCCACTAATAGTATGTCAATCTTCCTTCATGACCTAATAAAGCTTCTTTCATAGCTTGTCAGCCTCCATGTTATACTCCCTGAAGATATGGTGAAAGCTAAGGGTCTAAAATTTATTGCATAATACTTTTATGCGCCTTTTCCATCCTTCAACAGTGCATATGTCCAATTTGCCTCTGTTATTAAGCCACTCTATAATCACTTTAGAGTCCCCAAAAGTTTGCAACCTGTAAATCTCAAGATAGTTTGCTAGAGTAAGGGAAGCCCAGATTCCCATTAACTCAACCTTTGAATTTGTACCTCCACTGCAGTTATAATACCACCTG
>CBVK0101473089.1:0-22488 GCA_900067695.1 Picea abies | reverse complement strand
ATCTGTGTGTGTGTCTAAATTACTTAAATAACACTAATAAATTAACTATTAAATAACAAATAGCAACCTAACCTGAAGTAACGCTTCAGGTTTGTCCTGTATGCAATAGTTGTTTCAGTTGTTCGGAGGGAGGAAACCCACACCAAATTCTCCATGAGCTTCTCGTAAACTAGAAGCAGTTATGCTCTTCAAATATAAATGACAGGACAAACAAGACATAAAAAATTACAGCAATCTTATAATTTACAAATCATCGCAGTCAGATAAATCCTTGTGCAAAGTTTGTACAAAACAATTCAATTAATGAAAAAGATAAACATGTATTCATTAAATTGAAATAGAGTAATTGCTGTATTTTTTAAATAAGAGAGATCAGACATGGACAACATATCAATCAAATCACATCAACCTGCAATGAATCATGATAGCTAAAGTAGTCGATAATTAATTGCAAACTGATGTGAATAAAATCTGAAACAAAAGTTTGATATATTGAAAGCTAAAGCTGTTACAAGACATCAACTTTCATCCCAGTCTGTATCATAAATCTATAGTCTAGTTCTCCCAACCACGATGATGATTTTTTACAAAAAATAACAAGTATTTAAAGACCTCCCACAAGGTAAAACATCCTTGTGGGAATTGTCAAAATAGTTTACAAAAATCTGGGGATAATCTCCCAAGTCTGACTAAAGTTAACAACCTATAACAAAACTGTATCACAAAAACATCTCTCAAACTGCTACAGCATGCCAATTGGTCATTGAAATTCATATGCACTTGAAAGTGGACAAAAATAGACAAGTTTAGAGGATATTCTATTGATAAAATTAACAAAAAAATCTAAATTTTAAGACTAGCTATAGAATCTTGCGATTCTGTAGCTGGTCTAATTTGAAAATAAAACTGTGTTAAACCAATCCAGAACTAACAGAATTATATTCAAACTATCAAACAAATATTTAATTGCTAATTGGAAACCAAATGAATCATTGAAATCAGAACTTCTATGCTAATTGAGAGAAAACGAAATCATGTTTGAATCTATTCTAATCAAAATAGGCTATAACTGATTAGGTAAATTTTACAAGCAATAGTTTATGTCAACTCAGCCATTAAAAAAATCATTTTCAAATCCAAAACTAAACTAACAGGATCATCATTTTTTCTTAATGTAAAACTGATAGAACTACCTCGAATCAATCTTTAATGCATATGCAAATGATCATTTCTAATCGAGGGCATACAGTATCGTTTCAGGTTCAACCAAAAAAAATGAATCAAACCAATTTGGGACTGACACAGTTGTTATACTTAATGCAAAATCATATCAATCAAAACACAACTGTGTCCTATTTTAGCAAAGAAATTCTCTGTACAGATCAAACACAATCAAAGTGAAAATATTCATTCAACACAAAACAAAAATCCTTTTTTGGTAAATCGAAGTCAAAAGGATTGTTTTTAGTCTATTAAAAGAAAACAGAACTAATCAAAAGCAAACCCGATTGAAAACAAATCAATCTTTTAAACTAATTCGAGAACAATGAAATCACATTAACCAAATCATAACTGTGTCTAAGTTTAGCAATCAAATTTTCTGTACATGATTCATAATGAAAACGAAAGCAACAAAATCATTTTGAATCTAAACAAACAGAGCTAATCGAAAGAAAACTCAATCCGTTATATTAATTCAAGCAAACTCATAAAGCAAAAACGATGTTGAAATACATACCTGGGCAGTAAGAAAATGCTTCTTCTGACAGACTGCTTGATTTTCTAAGGATTGATCAAGGGTTCAATAGTGTGAGAGGTTGGATGGGTGAGAGGGGTTCTGGGCCACAGGCCTGGAGAATTCATAGACATTTCAGAAAATGCACACAGACCCAAAACGCACCTTTCAGCCATGGAGAAGATCTGAAACTTGACCTCTAAAACACAAGCTAGAACTCTATAAAAAAAACAATTTTTGTGGAAATCGCCCACGTGGAAGGTAGAGGGGCTAATTTTGGTTCCGGGTTTTCAACGGTTTGATCTAATTCAAAACCGTTTGCCCAGAATCGTTCACCCTAAAACGCGACTCTAGGAGGCAATTACGGGGGAAATCTTCTCTGGCAATCAAACAGTAACTGACTCTAAACACTATGGGGGTTAAATTCTCCCTACAGGAGCTAGGAGAGAACACACAGTGAGCCGGGCTAAGGGACAAGGGTTTGAACAGGGTATGCTCAGAGATTTTCCCAAAACTAATAGAGATAACCCGGGATAGGGGGAAAGCATTAATGAACGAATGTGCAAAGGTGGTGGAGCTATCTCAGACCATGCAAAACAATCATTTCCCACAGTACAACCGACAGCGCATATAGCGAATCAAATCACTATTTCAATGTCAATAAAACAACCATTTAACACTATGATGAGTCGACCCAAATCTTTTATACGAGAAACAGTATTTGCATGGGTTTTAAAACCAAAACAAAGATTCAAAATCAACACCAAGGGTTCGATCATATCACATATGTGTTGTATGAAATGATTACACCAAGGTTTAACCACAATGTCAATGTGTTTTCATTAAACCAATGTGTCAAGGAAATTGATGAAAGACTAAAGAACATCAAACCACCAATGTATTATGGACTCAATTACAGTCACTATAATATCATCACA
Organism: Picea abies; assembly: GCA_900067695.1. NCBI lineage: Eukaryota > Viridiplantae > Streptophyta > Pinopsida > Pinales > Pinaceae > Picea > Picea abies. The sequence continues at coordinate 19,815 of CBVK0101473089.1, read as the reverse complement.
ACCTTAAAAATATGAAGCCATATTAACGACAAAAAGATGCCAAATGAGTAAAGTATCTTGGAGTCTTGCCAACTGTATAACCATAATTAAATTGGAAATGCAATGAACATATAGACAAGAGTGATCATAACAATCCAGTGACATTTTTAATATGACTTCGAAATCAAAGTTTTCACGCTTGCAGTCATGAAAACAAGAACAAAGGCAGGTGTGCAAATGCACAAAATAATAGTGTTATTTTATTCAAAGATTGTGACGAAAATCAAGAGTTGCAAAACACTGGTGTAGGCAGCTTATAAGGATAGGATAAAAATGCGAATTGGCTGCCAACACACCGAAAAATATATTTCAAGTCAAATAATTATTCCACTGCGTGACCATTCTCCTGTTTCTTTCTCACCGCAGGTCTTCCACAAGATGCTAAGATTTCCAGAGCCAACATTGAACTTCATAGGACAAGACTACAAGAAGTTCCTAAAAAAAAATGATAACAGATTGGACCTCTTACTCGAGTTCCTGGAATACCCCACAATAGTTCCTGAAGATATCACGAAGTTGCAGATCATTTCTTTTAGAAATCCATTCTAGGAAATTTCTTGGTTGTTTACAATAATAACAGGAAAGGAATCCATGACCAGCATTTCCTGCATGGTTCTTTATATTTTGTATTTCACAGTCAAGGAACAATCCATTTTTTATTGGGCCAAGCTAATTTCCATTGAAATATGTTCCCAATTGTCAAGATTCAAAAAAGAGAATAAATTGTATATGTCATCCTAATTGGTTTTTGTGATAGTGCATTGTTGTTTGTTTCCAAAACTATCTTTGTCCAACAAGATAAACTATGAATTCGACCTAGTAAAGTTCTGGTACCAAGCCTTGTGGAGGAACAAAGCCTCCCATTGTTTTTATGAGGTTTTTAATGACTTTCTCTAAGTTTTCAAAGATTTATTATTAGGAGAGGATGCTCCCGGGATGTCGGACCAAGAAACCAAGTTTTTGGCAAGGAAGGGGACAGTTGAAGAAACAAAAAATTATAGTGTAATAATTATTTTTGGCTCCAAGGAAAATCCTTCTTTCCTTCCATGTCACATCACGGACAAGATGTTTGTTAAATAAATAGAAAGGAAATACAACTGTTGGTTTCATTTTTTCAATGGCAAGAGAAAAAAGAAGTTCATTCCTCCACATTGGAAAGTTGGGCACTTCGTGTTCAGGAACGTCAACAAGATTGACGAATTCACAAGCCATTTCAGCAACTTGAACTTAAAATATGCTTAAAGGCTAAGAGGGTTCAACCCTAATGGAATTTTTCTAGAACATTTACTAGAAGTTGGTTTTAGCATCTCTTTTATCCATACACGCCTGAACAAAGATATATACAATGAAGAAAACACTCCTGCTCCTAATGATGACAACGTAGAGACATTGAAAATCACAACTGAATTGTACAAACAACAAAGAAATGCTCTGGTTATAAGAGTGTCCAGTCCTTGGCTAGCACTCCCAAGAGAATGACATCATAGAGCATAACTTCAATGCCCCACCCCAGTAAGAAAGAAACCCAAAATTACTCAAACGAAGGAGGAGATAAGAACCCACCTCACAGAAAAATTTATAGTTCTTACAAGCTTCCCGTGATGAAGAAGAGAAAAAATGTTGTAGGGCCAACGAAAGAGCCCAAAATTGAAAGTGAGAACATGCAACTTGAGACTATTGTCGATGATTTGTTTCACATAGTTGATCAGCCTGCGGACACGATGCACCATAGTTCCATAATGGAAATAGTTGAGACAAACATTTTTTACGAAGATGAATCTGTTATATTCGAGAGTGTTGGTTTTTACAACTAATCTAAAAATTTAATTATTGAAAAGAGAGATGTAAAAAATAAGAAAGGGAAATCTAGTTTAGATATTAACCTTAGGAACATGCATCCATCCCAAATCGCTCAAATTCACTGAGAAAATGTAGATTCTCTTGATTATGCAATTGGAGGAATTGAAGAGGAGAATTCCAGAATGAACGACCAAATCAAGGAATTGGAGGAAGATTTGATTCCTACCCCATTGTTTTCCAGTCCTTTAGCAAAAATTGTGCCTGCCACCCCTGCAACCAAGTTAAAAGGATCCTCTAGCCTCCTCACATCCTATAGAGTCTATGTGGAGAATAATATCAAGAAAAGAATGGAGATAATTATTGAAGCCTAGGAAACATCACAAAATATAGCTTCATTTCGAATGAGGGAATATGCTTTGCACAAAAATTTGCATGCAGATTTAAAAAATGAAGAAAGTTTCTATCTAAGGACGGTGATCCCTTTTGGCCACCATGTCATTAACATCTTAGATATTAGAAGAAGACAAGAAGATATCCCCTCTCCAAACTAGATCAAACAATTAAAATCATGATGGAAAGATAAAGTTAAGAACCTACATCTCATTCTCAAATCATGTGAACAAGCCATATGAGAGAAAGAAGAATTATTTAGAAACCTGGCCGAAATAGAATTAGCTCGAAGTACCAATGAGGGTGAAGACCCAAACTTAATCCTCAACTCCTTTTCCTTAACAAGAAAGCCTTTGATCAACAAGTTGATATTGTAAAGGGGTTGTCTTTAGAAAATATTTACGGCATCCTTAAATATGGTCAACATGATGTGGACAATGGGCTAGTGGTCTATTCGGCACAGAATGAAGAAATTGAATAGACTCTGCATAGTGTTTCTATCGATCTAAGGAAATTATAAAATGATATTTTCAACATAAAAATATGGGATGAAATCAACGTGGCCCCCATGAGAAGATACATTGAAGAATGGATCCAAAGGGGAATCGACAAGCTCATCAAAGACGGGAAACAACCTATTGGCATGATTCTAGTGGTCATCGAAGAGAGAAATAAAAAGGCATCAACAAGCAAATAGAAAAGGGAGAAATATATACCATCATAGTAATTATATACTGATCACATCTTGCTTTCATTACCAATCCAATTATTCCACCTCTTTAAATAGAAATATCTAACCAAAGACTGATAACTTCCAATTTCTTCTTTTTGGGTCTTCCTCTCTACCATCGCCCACTTATTCTTTCTACAAACCTATTTCTTGTACTTATTTATTTTATGGTCCATAGGAGCCCAATCCTAGTCTATATGACAAACACATTTAAATTTCCAAAAATATGTAACATACATTATTATTTTTTGATAAATTTCAAAGAAAGCTACTTTGGGAAGAATCTCGACGGTGCCTTATGGGCCTGTTTTCGGAATGCTAAATCAGTTCTCTTGATGCATATCGATCATCTTCTTTTCTTTTTATGTGCTGAGAAATTTTTATCTTCAACTATGTTGGATGTCAGGAAATTGTGTTTATTAAATTTAAATGTTTAATGTGTGTGATTCTTGCTCCTCTTTTCTAGGAACCTTCATTTAAAAGGAAAAAAAAACTATTACTATCATTTTTTATTTCTTCAATTCATTATGAAATAAATTTTATAAGTCCCATGTTTGAACTATACTGTCATGCAACACTTGTTATTTTAATACTTTAAATATGATGGTTGTATCAACTATTTTGAAAAATCGTATTGCATTTTAGATTGTTTGGAACTCCATGAATCTACACTCTTAGCGGTATTCCTTGAATCTACACTCTTAGTGGTTGCAACTTTTCTTGAGTGTTTTAATATGGTGGGACTCATGGAGTTTAGACTTTAGACACATGCTAGTTCAAATTTTGTTAAATCATATTTTTTAACATCATGAATTGGATTATTATAATAACTACTTTTAATATTTATATCAATTTCTAAGTTATTTTTCAATGTTGTAAAATAACAATTTTGTTTGAAATTAAGTATATATATTCATAAATTATTTAGATAACATTAATATATTAGAGAAATAACATGTCAAAATTAACATAGGAGATGTGAAATTATAAAATAACGAGCAACATAAAATATATCATTTTTTTCAATCTAACATGTTGTGTATATAAACATCAAAATTAAGTTGGGAATGCGACTTGGATTTGTAAAGTGATTGACATAATACCAAATGTTTTCATAATATAATACTTCATAAAAATCAATATCTATACATAATATCTCTAAATGTCTAAATACCATTAATGACATAATATTACTAAAAAAATTGTTTAGATAGCTTTTTTTAATACTTAAAGATATATCATATTTTTTTGGTTTAAACTATATTCACTTTATATATTCATATAAATTATTTAGTTCAAATTTTATTAAACTATTTTATAAATAGTGTTTTTTTATTTCCCTAGACCTTTTGGTTATTTCATTAACTCACATATGTTATTTAATTCAAATCGAATTGAACCATTATGTTGTTTATGTGTTTCCTTTTCTGATTTTTTTTTACCTATTAATCATTTATTTACATAATATTTTAGCATAATGACTCGTTTATATTTTTCATATAATTATTTTGAATTTAAGTTGGATATTAAACCCCTTATCTTATATGTATTTATATAAACATAAATAATTCAAAATATGTATCAAACCATCAAACAATATGATTTCATACAAATAGAGCAACATTTTAAAGTAGAATATGTTGATTGATTATTGTTTATTTTAAAAATTTTATCTCAAGAATCCATGCGTAAAAGTGATGAAAATATTTAGATATCTATTTAGATGTGTATATTTAATTCTCTTGATGTCCAATTATTTTTTTTTTTTTTGACAATAACGAGTAGAAGGTTTATATTAGCAGTGGCAAAGCCACAAATCTGTTACAGAGGGCAGGGCTGCACAGAGCCTCTGCCTGCAAAACTGGATTACAACTCAAACAGAAACCTAGATTACATTTCAAACTGAAATTTCTGGATTGCCATGACTTCCAGATACAAACAGAAACCTGAGCTAAAGTTATTTAGATCCCTAGCTTCTATACAAAATGCTAGGTTGCTTGGGATCACTTTAGACCTGTTCATCTCTGCGCTGAAGATGAGCTACTTCTCAGATTTTTCGCCCCATTCGAGGTTCATCTTGGACAGTTTGTCCTCCAGCTCCCCAATTCGGTCTACGAATCTCTCTTGGGGATTTTGCAGTTCTTGCTGGAGTTTATCTAACTCCTCTGAAAACCCGATTTTGACAAAGGAGAGGTCCTGCTCCAACTGTTCCATGCACCTCCCAGCTTCTGAATCGAGGTTCTCGAGGAAATCGAGCTGGAACTGGAGCATGTTCTTCAACTTCTCCAGCTTGTCGTCCAACTGCTTGAGGCGTTCTTCTACCGTGAGGGGACGACTTGAGCTAGCTGCCATTTTCTCTGCTTCTGAGACACTTCTTCTGTTCTGGACGGGATTAATTTGGGATTGCTTGAGCTGGAACTGCATGTAATTTGGGGGTGAGGCCGAATATATGCTTGGATGATCTCCTGTAATCATGAATCCTGCTGTACAGACCCCGATGGGTATGGGCGCGGGGTCGGAAGTATCCCTTGGAAGATGAGAGAATCGACTGAGTATCTGCTGAGGGATTCTCTCAATCGTGCGAGTCTGCAAGAGATCTAGAGCGGTCCCTTCTTGTCCTGTCCGTGCGTCCATATTTGAGTGAGGGCTTTGCATGGGGAGATCACGGGAGGTCCACCGTGGACAGGATTCCATTGGCCAGAGTATTTCCCATAGCCAGCTCGACTTCTCGGTTGGCTTCAATGTCTGCCTCTTTGTTTAGCGCCCTGAGGACGTGAAAGATTTGAAACGAGTGCAAACCCCATAACAGCAACTGAATTCTGTCGATGAGATTGTTGAGCTTTGCATTTTTGGTGTTTTTTGAGAGCACGATGGCTTGGATCAGCAGTATTGAGTCCCCAATGATTACTAAGTCCCGGATGCCAATGGTTTGAGAGTGGCACAGCCCCTGCCAGAGCGCCAATGCCTCGGCGAGGTTGTTGGAGGCTATGCCCAGGCCAATCACATACCTCATTAAGACTTCAGCAGAAGGCTTTTCGATAATACCCCCTCCACCAGCTTGGCCTGGATTGCCTTTTGAGGCCCCGTCAAAGGAGAGAATATAGGCCTTTCTTTCTCTTTTCCAATTGATAAATTCGACTGCTCCTGTCCTGAGTTCCCAATGCATCTGGGGGGTGGGAAGGGCTGTTCCCCCAATTGCTTTATGGATTTGGAATTGTGCACACCAGAGATCTTCACGCTCATCCATCGTTCTGCTGTGTGTGAGGGGAGCTTGGGTATTAGCCCAGTCCCTAAACAAAGCTCTAATCCTGGCGGTCACTTGTGGTGCTTTCTTATCTTTTTCGCGGAAGATCCTACTATTCCTCTCCAACCAGAGTCCCCAGAGGATGAAACGGGGAAGAGCTTGCCAGAGTCTCGTAGCTTCACTTTGCTTTGGTTGAGAAAACGGGGAGAGGGTAGGCCAATCAAGGAGAAGGGAATGAATGTCTTGGGGGAGGGTGAAATGCAAGCCCACTGTCAATGTCCACACTTCTTTGGAGAAGGAGCAAGTGAGAAGAAGGTGATTAGAGGTTTCAGTCGCTTGCTGACAGAGAGGGCATCTAAAGAGACCAGCCCAGCCTTTCTTTTGAAGGTTTTCTCCGGTCTGGATACTTTTGTGGCCAAGGGTCCAAAGGAACATGTCAACCTTTGGGATAGTTTTAGTGTTCCAAATTATTTTCCAGATTGTCGGGTTAGGGGGGGCATGGGGGAGACTTAGGAAGGTGGAATACCCCAGCGAAGTGGAGTAAGGCTTTGCCTCTTTCCCCCAACCTCTCTTGTCTCTCGCTCCTCTCCTTATCGGAGCTTTTCCTTGCATAGAGAGTTTGAAATTACCCCAATCGACCTCTAAATCCAAAGGCAAATTGGTCACTGTCCAGCCTTGCCATTGCTTGTGTCGTCCTGCCCCCCAGGCAGAAATGTCGAAAAGTGTTTTCAAATTTTGCTCATCCATCCAGGTTTTCAGGCGGAAGAGATTCTGGTTCCATTCCAAAGGAGGATTGCCTAGAATGGAGTCATTCCAAATTTTGATTTGTTTCCCATTCCCCGGCACCCAGGTCAAATGGGAAGCAAATTGCTCTCTAACCTTTCTGCAAAGGTTGAAGATTGGGGACCCCACTTGGTCAGTTGGATGCTGTTCCACACTTCTTCTTCGTGGGCCATTGAAGTATTTTTTCCACAAGGCTTCTTTACACCAAGCAGGGTTCCCACTGATTATGTGCCATAACAGTTTTGCACCTAGAGCAAGATTTTGAACTTTAATATTTTTAAGGCTTAGACCTCCCTCCATAAAGGGTTTGGAGACTTTATCCCAACTTATAAGGTGGGCTCTTCTGCTGGTCTGTTTTCCCCCTTCCCAAAGGAATCGCCTTTGTAGAGCTTCCAGCTGATTGATTATGGTGCCATTAGCTAGGAGGAGAGAGTTTTGGTAGATGGGCACACTTGCAAGAACAGATTTGATAAGCACGATTCTGCCTGCTAGAGTTAGCCAGTTAGCGCCCCAAGAGGAGATTTTACTTTTAAGTTTATCCAAGATGTGGTTCCAGCTGGATGTTCTTGGGTTTTTCTTGGATATAGGGACACCCAAGTAAGTGAACGTTTCCCAAATAGTGTGGCCTTCTATGTTCAAAATTCTGGAGATGTCCCTCATCTCAATAGGAGTAATGTTCCAGCTGTAAATTTTGCTTTTTGCATGGCTGATTTCACTTCCCGACACAGCAGTGTAGGCATCAAGCTCCTCTTTGAATCGTTTTGCTACTAGACAGCTTGCCCCTCCCAAGAGCAATGTATCATCGGCAAACTGCGCATGATTAATTTCTTTCACACCTTGGGCTATCTGAAGGCCTTTGAGGCTGTTGTTGGTTCTGGCATTCTCTAGCTGATAACTCAAAACTGAAGCTTGAATGGCATAGAGCAAGGGCGACAGTGGACATCCCTGTCGCAGCCCTCTGGATGCCTTGAAAATTTTTGTTACCCTCCCATTTACCATAGGGGCTATCCAGGGCGAATCAATACAGGCTCTTATCCAATTCACAAAGTTGTCATCAAAACCAAATTTCTTCATTACAACAAAGAGGAAATTGTGATTAACTTTGTCAAATGCATTTGCTAGATCGAGTTTGATGATCATACCTTTTTCCTTCCTGCCTAGGCTTGAGTGAAGAGCCTCTTGGACGAGGATTATATTGTCTGCAATGTGTCTGCCTTTAATGAAGCCTCCTTGGTTCTCCGGCACTATGGAAGGCAGGATGTTCTTTAGCCTGTTTGCTATTACCTTTGAGAGGATTTTATAGCTCGTATTACATAAGGAGATAGGCCTGAATCTGCTGAAACTGAGAGCTCCTTTTTCCTTGGGTATGAGAGCCAAGAAGGTTGAGTTAGTCCCGCCTCCCAACTTGCTGCTTGCCTGAGATTTCTTGATCATTTTAGTAAGATCAGATTTTATGATTTCCCAGCAGTGCTGAAAGAACCTTGCTGTAAATCCATCCGGACCAGGGGCTTTGTCCGGGTGCATTTGGTCCAGAGCCTCTTTGATTTCTTGTTGCATGACTTCCTCCGAAAGTTTGCGGTTAACCTCTTCTTTTATGATTTTAGGGACTACTGAAAGAGGGTAAGCATGCAGATCTATACAGCCTCTTTCATTTTCTGTATAGAGGTTTTTGAAGGTCTCAAATGCTGCATTTCTGATTGCTTCTGGTTCAGAAATTGTAGTATTTTGGTCTTGGATTTGGGTCACAGCTTTGAATTGCTTCCTTGCTTCCGCTTGTTTATGGAAGTAAGTTGTATTCCTGTCACCTTCTTGTAGCCAAAGGCTGCGGGATTTCTGCCGCCAATAGCTTTCTTCCTCTCTGCAATGTTTGTGCCATTGGGTTTGAAGTTTCTCTTCCACGATAATGTCTTGTTGGGTGATGTCCTTGCTTTCCAAAGCTAGCTGATGGATTTCTAGTTGTCTTTGGCTTTCTAGGCGGATGGTAGTGGGATCAGCTTTATTTTTTGCCCAAGCTTTTAAGTCGAATTTGAGGCGCTTCAGCTTTTCTTCCCAAACATGATAAGCGGATCCATTGATTTTGGAGGTCCAAACCTTGGTGACTATGCTTCGGAAATCCTTGTTTTGTAGCCAAGCAGGATTAAAACGAAAAGGGATTGGCCCTTGGTTTAACTCTTTCTTGATTTCCAGCATGATTGGCTTGTGATCGGAGGTACTATTTAGGAGGATATCTGAGGTGATTGTGAGTCCTAACGTCAGGAAAGAACTCTGCACTAAAAATCTGTCCAGGCGAGCAGCTATGTGGCCAGGGCCTACCCTCTTGTTGGTCCAGGTGAAGCATCCTCTTGATGTTTTTATGTCCATCAGGTCCCAAGTGGATATCAAGTCCTCCACCCACTCTCGGGCTGGGTCCCTCACAATGGAACCACCTCGTTTTTCTTCTGTTGCTAGGGTTACGTTTAGGTCGCCTCCTAAGATTAAATTTTCTAGGTCGTTTTCAGAAAGATAGTCTTGAATAGATTGCCAGCAATTTCTTTTTTCATCAATATGCTGAGGAACATAGATATTGAAGAGACTTACAATTTGTCCAGATTCCTTGTGTAGTAGTTGGGTACAGATCTAGTGCATGCGAGGGTCGGAATGGATAAGATCAAACTTGGAGTCATTCCACATGGTGCAGAGCCCTCCTGAAGCGCCCCTGGCATCGTCAGCTACCCCTTTGCTGCTGCTCCATGCATTTTTTAAGACAGTTAATGAGTCTTGTTGACTCATCTTTGTTTCCTGGATAAGTAGGATGTCCGTTCTTGAGGTTTTGATTAGATCCCTGATAGCGTCTTCTTTCTTCTTGCTGCCGAGACCCCTACAGTTCCAGGATGTGAGTTTCATTGATTATTTTGCAAAGGGGGGCGACCTCCTTGGGAGACCTTTGCTTGCTTCCTTGTTTTCCTGCTATCTATGACCTACTCAAGGGTTGGTTGGGCACCTTTGAAAATTTCTTTGTTCGTTTCTTTCTCTCTGGTCACCTTTTTGGTTTTTCTTCCTCTGCCGGGCCGTTTAGGGGTGTCCCACGCTTCACTTGTCTCTTCCGTTTCAGTTCCTGATGAGATCTCTCCTGCTTCAGTGCCTTGATCAGCCTCGATCCTTTGCGGTTGGCTTTCTTCTTCCTCAATGCCCTGAGTCCCCCCCTTCTCTTTGCTTCCAGAAGCATATGAGGTTCCTTCGGCTCCTTTGTTTTGTATGCCCCTGCCTTCTTCTCCTTGGCCTGTGGTGATTGAGGGCGTTGATTCCCCTTCAGTCCCCAATTCTTTGAAACTGTTTGTGTTGCGTTGGGTTCCTTGAGTGCTTTGAGTTGGCGGTGCCTGCTCTTTTCGGAGGCCGTTGGATTTCGATCTTCCTTTCCGGGGTTGTTGCCATCCTTCATCCCGTTCTTTCTCCTGCTGTGCTTTTGGACAGTTTCTCTTGAAGTGGCCGTAGTCATGACAGCCTCTGCATTTAAAAGGTAACTGTTCATAGTCTAGTTTTTGCAGGTGTTGCCATTCCCCCACCTTCAGATTCATGGCTTCCGGTAGCCCTACTTCCAGATCAACTTCAACACAAATTCTGGCACAGGAATATTGATCTTTCGGGTCTACTTTGTTGATATAGTGGCCAAGTCCGTTCCCTATTGCTTGCAACGAAGCGGGATTCCAGTAGTGGATTGGGAGGTTTGGGAGCCTTACCCATACCAGAACATCCTTTGGTATTTCCAGAGCTGGATCGAAGTTTGGAGTCCAACGATTCAAGTAGAGCCCTTGGGCTCCCATAAAGTAAGGCCCATTTCTGAATATTAGGTCCCGGTCCTCCTGGGAAATGAATTCGAAAATGTAGAAGCCCTTTCCGACGGCATAACAGGTCACACTGTTCTTTATTAGTGGCCTCCAGTTTCTTTGTATCCAGTTATCAGTTGTTCTTGTGGAAGGCTAGAGCCCCATGAATTGGCCTACCAGACCGCGCTCTGCCAGGGAGATGGCTATTTTCATTGGATGTTCCGGAGGAAGGGTGATTACGGGAATGTCCTCAAGTCGTTTTACAAAGCTCGAAGGGTCTCCGGAGGTGGACTTCTTCGAGCAGGCTGTGATCAACTTGTGAAAGGTCGCAGAGGGGGAGGGAGGGGGCGGCGGCTCCCCTCCGTCCTGGTTTGCCATGACAGCCGAACCCTGATTCAGCCTTCCAGCGCTCCAAAACCCTACTTGCGGTCTTCACAATTTTTTTCTAAGATCCTTGATTCGATGTCCAATTATTAATCTTCCCATTTTTCCTAATACTTTTATACAATCCCATGAACAAAATGATTCTATATAATTTTTTGTTTAAATATAATTCTCAAACATATAATTCATAAGAGAGGTTACAAATAGGTAACCATTACATTAAAAATTTAGCTGTAAATAAAAATATATTTAATAATTGACGAACTTAAATAACAAAAATCATACAAAATTAACTTTTTCCCTTAATCCATCCAAAATTGAATATTGTTAACATAATGCTCTAAAGGATAAGTGGACCAACAACCAAGTGTTTGTTAACCTGCAATAAAATTATCATAACAAAGTCGTCTTGTCAAAGTTGTGCATAAATTCATAATTGTAGAAGATAATTTTTCTCATCATACTTCTTGTTTCATGGCCATCTTATGTAAGTGTTCATTAGCATGCAATAAAATAATCATAACAAAGTCACCTGGTCAAAGTTGTGCATAAATTCAAAGTTGTGCATAAATTCATAAATGTAGAAGATAATATGTCTCATCATACTTCTTCCGTTGCTACCTTATGTCCTTGGTGGATTTAGAACTAGTATTGAAGGGTCCCAACTAACATTGGCTTCCTCTTCGGGTTGTGGTCCTTTTGAAATTACCAAGGGGAATGAAAGGGAGTTTGTCATTAGCTAGGAAGAAATAAAGATATACAACTCAACCGTTGGTCAATTTTTTGATGGTGCATCTACCTTTGTTTAACATGATGTCTCCTAGCTTAATGGTTATATGACTAGCCTAAACATAGTCATATTATTCTGAGTATGGTTAGGAAAAAATAAAAAAATGACTTTAATGGGACCTAACTCATTCTGTAATCTAAGATTCAATCAAGTTGCCACTCATCTACAAGTGTCCATGTTTTTAATGACAAATTTGTAATGAATACCGCTTTGGTACTCTTAAAAAAATCCAAAGTTACTTTTTTATGTTTAAAAATGATGTTATTGTGGCATTTGCAAACGTAATATAAAATTTATTTCATAATAAATTCCATGAAACTAAAACAAATTACACTTTATTATTTATTTATCTCTATAAGTCATAGTTTTATTTCTAATAATGAAAAGGGAGAAGTGACCACAAGATATATTTCCTTGATCCAAGTCACTCTTACCTTCAAGAAAATATAAAATAAGTTCTCGAGTGATTTTTTTCTTCTAAAAAGGACAATAGGAAAAGTGACATTAATGCATTCCCTTGTTGTTGACCAACTTGGCGCAGAACCCCTTCCCTCCTTGGGACTACGCGACCTCATAGTCTAGGATTGTTCAATTTCCTAAGCTGAATCAGCTCTTTGGGCCCTTGCTAGAACCCAAATGTATTTTATCACACATCCCTCTTCCTCCAATGTGTAGGTTCCACCAAAACCTAATGGCTCTCCCCTTGCCTCTTTGAAGAAAGCTGATGGAAGAAATAGCTCTCTGTGCTAGGCCCTTTCTACCATATGACCTCTAGCTATGAAACGGACTTAAACCTCCCTAAGCACTTCCGGATTCACTTTTTCGTCTTTTGGCATTTTGGGAAATTCCAAAGCTCTTCTCTAGAGGACCTCCAGAGTGCTACGTCCCCAGAATAGTAGATCTTCTACCAAGTGTCCTCCTTCATGGATGGCTCTGATGATATCAGGACTTCAGGCTTCACGAGTCCTTGCACCTCCACTCTCTAATTCCTTTGGATGGTTAACGTTTCGGAGTGCGTGATCTGGTGAGACTTGTTCTTGCCAACTAACAATCCATATCTACTTTAGCACCATGTTCCTCCTTCAGATCGATGACTACGATCTATTCAGACTACAACCTATGGGAGTCTCTCACTTATCATCCTATGATATCTTTCAGAGTGCTATTCCTCTGAAATGTGAGGATCGCTTCCATGCCTCCCATCCAGATCCAACAGTCTGGATTCAAACTACTCTTCTCAACTTCATGAACATTTCTGTTTTCTCTTGGAAAACCTTCCAGAGCTCTAGCTCCGAGATCTCTTGATATTTCACCACCTGTCTCCTCCCGAAGATGGAATACTTCACTTCCTTCAGGACTTCAGAAAATCCCTCCACCTTACTAACACTTATCTCTTTTTATGCCCAAGACTTAGGTTGTTCTCGGCCCTTTCTGCACTCCTTGTAGAATTCTGTGATAGCTCTCTCGAGAATTTTCTCGACTTGAAACCTTCAATTTTCTTGGTTCTCCTATGTCCTTCTATGGAATTTCTCCGAAGATTGTAATATGAACTTACCTTACCCTTGTCACACTCCTTGCACTCATTGAGCCTTCTGATGACTTCTCCCTAAGCCCTTCCAGAATTGTTAAGGCATATCCTTTCCTTGTTAAATGCAAACTTGCAAAGACTTCCTTCCTTAGAGTGTTTGGAAACCCTGGGGTTTTCTCAACATCTCCAACACTCCAAAATGTGATGGTTTTGTGCACGCTCCACTCAATTCTCTCCTAGCAGAGTATTACAAAGTATTCAATAAATCTTCGCTACTCTTTCTCCCGCACAAACTTTTTTTCCAAGGTATTCAACAACCTTGAAATTCCTCTTCGAGTCTGTGAATTATTCTGGTGTGCCCTCTTGGCATGTTCTTCTATGACCCGACAGAGTTCAGACACACACTCCTTACGTTGGCTCACCGATTTTAACTCTCTGTCACACACTCCTCGCACTCAGCCTAAAGAACCTAGAACTAATTCAACACACTCACAGATATATAACTCTGACTATATCCCTGCATATGAATCCTAACATACACATATACAACATAAACATTCATAAACACATAAAACACATAGAAATCATCTCATACAGGAAAAATTGTTCTTTCTATTAATATGAATGTTTGTTGCAATATATGATTCTGGATTACATCTAAGTCTCATTCTTCCTCAATATCCCTATCACAATAACTACCAAAAAATGGAACCCTCTCTTGGGCATACGATACAAATAATTTATACGAGAGGGGCTCGACGAGCTTCCCTCCAAACTAAGCTAGTGGTGTATAATCACCATTCAAAATGCATGATTAATGAGGTAGATTACAATGATGGAAAGATAATCTGAATTGGAGACAGATACCTCCTACCATTGGCCAATTAATGGCAACCTTATATATAGCTTGTGTGAAGGCACAACTTGACTCTCCTAACTTGTCATCATTTATTTCCTTAATTATGATCTAGATTTTCAAATAAAAATGAGAGGGTGACGCCTCTCCCTTCCTTAAACGCACACCAATCATGATAATCAGTTGGCATGTGTTGAGGTGGAGTGATGCTCCTATATCATACTTCATGGCTACAAAAATTCATGAGCTCCTTCGCATGAGCTTCCCAAATCTATTGAAACCCTCCTCGATCCCAAACTTTCTCCTGGATTTGTCCTCCTACTCCTCTTCTTTGTTTTTTTTGTTGCTACATCTCCCCTGCTACTCATTCAGGTTCTCCTTTGTCCAAATTCTCCTTTTTGATTGCTTCTTCCATTGATTTCACCATTAGCCTCCTTATCTCCTCTATGGATTCTTCCAACTACTCTCCTCATTGGATTTCTTTATGCAGTATACTCACCTGCAACTCTCCATGTTTCCCTAAGGGTAGGTCATCCTGACCTCCCATGTTGCTTTCATCTCCCGCTATGGTGACTAGCCACTCTGTTGCAGACTCCAATTCTGCAATCTCACCACTGAACTAATGTTCAACTACCTCCTCTGACAAACTAACTCCTATCAGTTATTCATGCATTGGTTTGATCCCAACCTTCTCCAACTACAAATCATTGTAGTATGTATCTTCTGGCATTGCTATCTCATGGAAGCCACCTTCTGGTTATGGACTTCTCAATCAATCCTCCATCATCTTCAATTCCATCTTCCACTGAGTGAGTGAATAAACTGGGTGACCCTCTTTTGTTGGGACAGATTTCAATATCTGCTCCTTCTCCTTCATGACAGTCTCAACTAGTTTTCCTCCTATTGCATCTACAACACTTGTGCTAGCCTCTCCTCAGAGGCTTGGTGGGAATATCTAGATTCCCCCAATGATTAGAAAAATCCTCTGACACTTCTCCTCTCTGATGAAAATTTTCAACTTTTCATCATCTTCATTCACACAGCTTGCAACTCTACATGAATCTTCAAATGAGGTCTTTATGCAACCTCCTCTCCACCTGTCAACACCCCTTTTTACACATTATTTTCGTCATCCCCATGACCATTAATGATGTAAACCTATCTGTTGCCTTCATAGGGGTCAGTGGCCTATGTTCCTGAAGAGAGAAGGGAGAAGAACTTTTCCTGATAAAAGAAGTTGCATTTTCCCTTATAAAAACCCTGTTAAAAAGGAAGTTCGCAGGTTGCTATATAAGCAGGGTGTGAGAATTCCTGATTCTCACAGGCTACACCATAGCTAGGGTGCAATATGTTCGCAGGTTTCTCTATAGGCAGGGTGTGAGAATGCCTACACGTGGGAAAAACGAGCGTTTTCTTGAATCTTCTAGAAGGAGAAACTTCTATGGTGAGGTGGATCTTACTTGCTTTCTTGATTTAGTGGGATCATCCTAACCTCCTCACCTTATCCTCTTCAACTTATAAAAGGAGAGGAGTTCTCATGGAGAAAGTTAGCTTTGTTTAGCTTTGGAGCTTTTGGGATTAGCTTGGATTGGATTGAGCTTTGGAGATTTTTAGCTTGGCTAGATGAGCCACTTTGTCAAGATAGATTGTGAATATTATCATATCTGTGCTCTCAGAATTCTTGGAGTGAAAGTGTGTGGGGAACGAAGGATATTTGGAAGGGACCTTACGACATCAAGGCCATGGTTATAATCTCTCTTTCACATTTAATATGATACAGTAATATGATTCTTTCCTATAAAGCATGTTGTGTTTTATTGTATGATTCCTTGATCGCATACATAGGTTTATATTGAGTTTATGCTATTACTATCACTTTGGTTGGTTGTGTTCTTTTTCATGTTCATCATTTATGAGCATTGGAATGGATCTAGGATGTCGATGGCAAGAGGAAGTGACATTTAAACGGTATGTCACCTATCCCTCTTTAGTTAGTAAATTCAATATCTAAAACTTAAGGAAAGTGTCATGTTCTGGCGTGTTTTGTTCTAGATCTAGGTGGATCTAGGGAGATCAGTTAGTGTCCGTACTTACATATTTGTCTGATAACACCCCTTGACATAAACTCTTAGTTGAGCTCATCTCTTCTCCCTTGCCCACCTGGAAAATCAGGATACCTCATCTGCCCTCCGGACATTTTATGATATCAAATGATCCCTTTTCATTGCCCACCTGGCAACCTATAAGACCTCTTATGGATCTCTTTCCCTCATCGTTGGGGTTTTTGGCACATCTTAACCACCTTTTTAGAACATGTTGTTGTGTCCTAGCCAACAACTTTTGAACAAGCCACCTAGATGCCCTCTTCAAAGGCCACTCGTGCCTCCAATGTACTTCTACCTCTTGCTTCATTTTCAATGCGAGCATTTGCATCTCTGCTCGGATTTCACTAAGCTCCTTGTCCATCTCCACCTTGCTTCTATGAGAGAAATATTCCCCTCTAGCACACTTATGACCTCAAGCGACCATCTCGTGGTACCTGCAGCCCACCTGGTTGTCTACCTTCTGTCGCACACATTGCAACAATCTCCATAAATCATCTCACTCTATCTCTCTTCACCTATTGTCTATAGGCGAAATCAGGCTCTAATTTCACTCTGGTATCACCTTATCTCTTTTTCCTATTCTTTGTTACCTAAGAAACAATTCATGATCTGATACCACTCTGGTGCAGACCCCTTCTCTCCTTGGCACTACATGACCTCCCAGTCTAGGATCATTCAATTTCCTTATTTGAATCATATCTTCGGGCCCCCGTTGGAACCCTAATGTATTTTATC
Source organism: Picea abies (assembly GCA_900067695.1). Classification (NCBI taxonomy): domain Eukaryota; kingdom Viridiplantae; phylum Streptophyta; class Pinopsida; order Pinales; family Pinaceae; genus Picea; species Picea abies. The sequence continues at coordinate 2,628 of CBVK0101473089.1, read as the reverse complement.
ATAGGTCCCTCTTCCTCCAAAGTGCGGGTTCCACCAAAACCCCACGGATCTCCCTTGGCTCTTTGAAGAAAGTTGATGGAAGAATTAGCTCTTTGTGGTAGGCCCTTTCTACCATATGACCTCGGGCTATGACCTAGGCCTAAACCTCCCTAAGCACTTCCAGCTTCTCTTTTTTGGCTTTCAACGTTTCAAGAAATTCTGAAACACTTCTCCACAAGACCTTCAGAGTGCTAAGTCCCTAGATTAGCAGATCTTCTTCCAAGTTTCCTCATATACGGATGGCTTTGATGATATCACGACTTTGGGCTTCATGAGCCCTTGCACCTCCACTCTCTAATTACTCTGGATGATTTATGTTCTGGAGTGCGGGATCCGGTGACACCTATTCTTGCAAATGAACAGTCCAGATCTACTTCAACTCCTAGTTTCTCCTTCAGATCAATGACTGTGATCTATTTGAACTCCGTCCTTTGTGATTCTCTCACTTTTCCTCCTATGATATCTCCCAAAGTGCTACTCCTATGAAATGTGTGGATTTCTTCCACGTGTCCCTTCCAGATTCAACGGTATGGATTTAAACCGATCTATGCGACTTCATGAAGATTTCAGTTTGGTCTTGGAAAACCTTTATGAGTTATAGCTTTCAAATCTTTTGATATTTCTCCACCTGTCTCCTCCCTATGATGGACGAATTTATTGCCTTTGGGACTTCGACAAATTCCTCAACCTTACTGACACTTATCTCTTTTTCTACCCGAGACTTAGGTTTTTCTCGTCCCTTTTCCACACTCCTTGCAGAATTTTGTGATAGCTCCCTTGAGAATTTTCTCATCTTGAAACCTTCAAGTTTCTTGGTTCTCCTACATCCCTCTATGCACTTTCTATTGCTCTCCTGGAAACTTAACACTCTTTCTCTCGAGCTTGTAATATGAACTTACCTTTCCCTTGGCACAATGCTTATGCTCGTTGAGCCTTCTAATGGCTTCTCCCTGAGCCCTTCCAGAATTGTTAATGAATCTCCTTTCCTTTCTAAATGCACACTTGCAAATCCTTCCTTCCTCAAAGTGTTCAGAAACCCTCAGGTTCTCTCAATGTCTCCAACACTCTAGAATGTGTAGGTTTTGTGCACGCTCACACTCACTCAATGCCCTCCTAGCATAGTATTACAGAGTATTCAGTAACTTTGCGCTATGCTTCCTCCTGTGCAAACTTTCTTTCCAAGGTATTTAACAAACTTTAAACTCCCCTTCAAGTTTGTGAATTACTCTGGTGTGCCCTACTGGCACATTATTCTTTGACCAAAAATAGTTCAAACACACACTCCTTGTGTTGTCTTACAGAGTTTAGCTCTACGTTGTGTACTCCTTGCACTCAACCTAAAGAACCTAGAAATAATTCAAGAAACTCACAGATAGATAACTCTAACTCTATCTCTGTAGATAAATCCTAACATACACATCTACAACATAAACATTCATAAACACATAAAACACTTAGAAATCATCTCATATAGGAAAATATTTTCTTTCTATTAATATGAATGTTTGTTACAATATATGAGTATGGACTGTATCTGAGTCTCGATCCTCCTCAATCTCCCTATGACAACAACTAACAAAAACTAGAACCCTCTCTTGGGCATACAACTCAAATATTTATACAAGAGGGGCTTGACGAGCTTCCCTCGAAACTAAGATAGTGGTGTCTAATCACCATTCAAAATGCTTGAATAACAAGGAAAATTACAATGATGGAAATATGACTTGAATCAGATACAAATCCCTCCTACCATCAACCAATTAATGGCGACCTTATCTACAACTTGTTAGAAGGCACAACTTGACTCTTCCAACTTGTCAGCATGTATTGCCTTAATTATGATCTAGTTTTGAAGGAAAAATGAGAGGGTGATGCCTCTCCCTTCCTTGAATGCACACCAATCATGATAATCAGTTGGCGCGTACTAAGGTGGAGTGATGCACCTGCATCACAACTGCAAGCCCCCTTATAAAAGTGACCAACACAGTAAATTGTTTTGTTCTATGGGATATTTGTAAATTGTTTTTGTGAAATAAATCTAGCGAAATAGTTTATAAATACCTTAACTTCCATTTTTTTTTAATATTGACAACTAATGTCAATTTCACAATAAAGTTGTTTGTAATCATCATCTGTTTGATCAATCAAATGACTTATGCATCCTAATTCCGAAATTTCCTACAATTTTGTGGGAAATAACCTCTAATTTGAATGAAAACAAGTTTGGGGTAATGGACTTGGTTTTATATAGATAAATAATTGCCTAAATTACTTAATCCATGCCATTCTTTGTAATGTCCCCACTTTGGGACATCATCACAGGGCAGAGACTTATGATGACCAGAGTAGCCAGATGGACGTTATAGCGAGTACAGGGGTATTTGAGAGGTATTGTGGGGCCCAGTTGGCATTTATCATCATATTCCATAATTATGAGCCATTCCACACAGGTTGGCTTTGGTTTCGTTCCATTCCGACGATTTCCATGATTTTGACTATTTTGAGCTATAAGCTAATTAAAATCATTGAAGAGGGCATTTTGGGCACATTACTTGGAGGAACCTCTCAGTGTAATAGCTCATTGGAATC
>CBVK0101473087.1:0-14764 GCA_900067695.1 Picea abies | reverse complement strand
TTCCATCATTCTACTTCTACTTCAGGGTGGTTGGATGGGGAAAGGACAGGTGGTTGTAGCCACCTTTCGGTTGTATCCAGAGAACATAAGGGGTTGTAGCCTCCTTCTAGTTGTAGCTAGAAAATAGGGGATTTTGAGCTTCCTTTAGGTTGTAGTCTGAGAAACAAGGGGTTTGGAGCCTCCTTCTAGTTGCAGCTAGAAAACAAAGGAATTTGGTTCTTCTAATGAATGCACTTCTTCAAGAAATATAAGAAAATGCATTCAATGGTTTTCTCCCACTTTGGGTTTCCACGTAAAACATTGGTGTACTGTGTATGCGTATGATTGTTCATTTTTACATTTCTTATTTAATCTTCAGTTATTGGATGATAATGATACATTGATATATCACTTGTATTATATGGTTAAAAAGGATTAAATTTCTCTATTACTGATTCACCCTCCCTCATAGTAATCCAACATAAATCTCATGGATAGTGCGACATGTAGAAATTAACAATAGAAACATCCTCAATGACAATGGACACCCCATATCATCATTCTAAGAATCATATATATCCTCCTACTATCACTTGGAGAAAGGGTATTTAGCATTGGATGAAGACCCTATCAAGAAATTCCAACTTAAGGAAAAATTACTTTACAAAGTCTAGTTCAATCTAAAAAATTCATTCAAAATAAGACCCTTACAAGAATATACCACTAGATCGTTGAGGATTCCATATCAATATGTTGTATCAATGCTATATATAATGTATGGGGAACATGATGCTTCAAAGTTCATGTTATATTTGGTGCCCCTCATATACTACAATGTCAATGTTTGGTCATCCTTGAGTTGGATTGATATTCTATTAACACCTTGTTGATCCTCATGTGTATTAAGTATTTTTTCTCCTCCATATGGTGTTGTCTTTTTCCATACTTAGAAATTTTCTCTGTTGTCATAGGTTCAAAACACACCCATCCCTTAGTCCAAAGTTTTGTAGCCTCCAAAACACACCATCATGTTCCACCGCCTTCATTTTTCACCAATACATAGAATTTTCTTGAAATTCTTCATTGCATGTTTAAAGAATTTCTTTGATTCACTCATCTATGACCTCAAGCTATTTGTCCTACTCATTCCCCATACTTAGTTCATATCTTTAAATTTGTCTTACTCCTTAGGATATCATGCCTCCTCTCTGCCATATCTTTCACATCTGTGAACCCATGACACCACGACACCCTATTCCTTTTATCACTTCACATCCCCAACTGTTCCGATGACCCAATTCACTCTTATAGTTAGTCAAATTTCTTGAAGTCTCACCACATCTCTGCAATCATTTCATTAACACTCCACTTAATCACTATCCTCTCTGTCCAACCAATCCATTCTTGATACTTATTCATTTTTCAAAATACCATCGTGGGTCCCTGGGTTTACACTCATTTCATTATTTGTTTACATACATTCAATACTCTGCCACCCTGCGATAATCTAAGTCCCATATTGTCTCTCTCCCCAATAAAACATTTAATGCAAATCACATAGATACATCAAATGGGATAACTATTGAAAAACCCCTATTAATGGTGATATTCTTGAGACAGACCTTCATTTTAAGTTGTATTAATGATCCTTTGAAATAGAAACCCAAAGTGTATTATGGTAAACACGTTTGTAATAACGTTCTCAAAAGGACATTCCACAAATATGCCAACTTCATTAAGCATGGCAACTAGAAGAAGGGAAACGATTTTAGAGATACTATAAACACATTTGTATGAGAAGATCAAAAGTTTCATTGGTCAAGAGAATACATGCATTACTTCTCATTTCGCCTCCACAAAGGAATTTGAATTAGGTTTGGATGTCAGTAATTTCTCTAGTAGGATGAGTGTAATATACCCAACCACTCACAGGTTGGCCATGCTACTTTAAAAGTGCTTGAAAACCGATTTCAAATTATGATAATAATTAATTTGAAAATAATCATGAAAGCCTCACATGCATTAATCAAGATTCATGCTACAACATAAATGAAATTAATAATATTCCATGAAAAACAATAACCTGAAAACATGCATATTATAAACACAAATTTAAGAGATAATAATATTAAATACACAGCAAAATATACATCATACAAAAAACACAGACAACAATTGTTTTTTCAAGAAAAAAATCACCAATTGGCTACAGACGAAGGATGTTCCTCCAAACCATAGACATTGTTGTTCATTTAATCTCAACAACAAGTCACCCCAAATATGGGGATATGAATCCACAAGGACGAATGCTAGGGAAAATACAAAAAACACACTAGCTCTCAGGTTTTCCCAAGCACACAACAATCCTAATTTCTAGCTTTGTTTCCTCTTCAGCCTACACAACCTAAATAAATGAATCCCTTTCTCTTCCATACAGTTTCTCGGGATATTTCATTTCTCTATAGGTATTCAGTGCTATTGGTCAGGAAATCTCCCTACTAGAAACTCTGAGGATTCTCAATTGTCAATAGTTATTTCCAAACTACCATCAATTTCATGCACACAAACATCTATTCCCTCCTGGATTGATCAATAATTTATTACATCCATCTAGAAATGAATCTCCTCTTCCATCCCTTTGTTTTCATGCTTAGAATAATGAGGAACCAAAAATGAAAGAGTGAGAAGAGTGTAAGAGTAAAATGGAGAGGAAAAAAATAACAACCCCCAAAATAGCCCACAGGTAGGGTTTATATAATTACAAGAACCAAGAACCACATGGCCTCCCCAAGAAGCTCACGTGGTTACTTTTCTCAATTAAAACCAAGATGGGTAAATAAAATATAGTAAAAATACTTAGCCCCTTAAGCCCCCTCTCTTGTGGAATCATAACCCCCTATTTTTTATCCTTGTCCTTCTTGCAATCGACGATGTATTTTAGTAATACACATAAATTTATTACATTTACTGGGCACTTTGGCCCTTTTCCAACTTTACTGGATCACCATCCTAATTCACATTTACATAATACATTCTAGTTCATAAGGGTTAAAACATGGGTGTTACATCCCGCTTCCATTATTTTGGCACTGTCCTCAGCACAAAACACCATAATGGTGTTCTTAATATTACAATTCTAGGCTCTTTGGCCTTAATCCACATAGGAAATCCAACCAATTGCTAATGTACATAGGCACTCTAGCCTAAAATAAAACATGCATAGGCATTCCGACCCAAAATAAGTATAATGATCTTCAAAACTTATATATCTATTATCAGTTCCAAACAACAAGCCCTCATCCCTTATTAGCCTGCAAAACCCAAATAATGAAACCCTTTCTTTGCCATGTATTCCCTCAAGCTATTCCACTTCTCTCCAAGGCTCCAATCACTCGACTAGGAAGTTCCAAAGTTGCGGCTTCAAGAAATCCTGTTGCAACAAGTCCATTGGATTTTCTTCATTCAATGTCTTCATAATGGATCTCTATTTCCATATAGTTCTCTTTTTCCCGAGCTTCTAGTTTTCATAGACAACATCTCATCTATATTATACGCATATATTCATCATGAGATATCATTGTAACAATTTTTTATCATAAATGTTAAATATGTTTTATACAGGAAAGCAACATTTTCCAAGCATGAGCTTCATGATCATAATTTGTTTCTCTCTTACAGCTATAAGAATCAATATTTATTATGGATTACAACAATTCCATACCCAATACCATTATTCCTACAATTTCTCAACCTTCATTCAACAAAACCAATTGTTAGCATATCATAAGAATTTTTAATTTCTCAAGTATGTTCATATATAGAAATAAAATTCCCCAGGCATGAAGATTTTGGTCATAATTCTTGGCTCTTGTAGAAAACATAATTGGTCTTATATATGGGCTTACATCCCCACCATATCTAAGACCATTCTCCCTATAATTTTATCAATTTACACTCAACCAAAACAAAGTGTCAATGATTATTAGATTCCATTTTCTAAAATTGTTTTATACAGAAAAATAAATTTTCGAGACATGATCTTTTTCTCATAATGGTTTGATATTCCAATAGTAGAGAATAATATTCCTTATGGGCTTACATTATTTCCATATCCAAGACCACTCCACTTGAAATTTCCTCAATTTACACTCATTCAAACAAATTGTTAGCATATCATGACAAGTATACATTTTCATGCTAGAAATTACAAAGTTTCACAAAGTGATCTAAGAATTGATTACACCAACAATTCAATCACTTCCATTAATAAAACTATTATATGGACTCAACTCATCATACTTTACACATGTGTTATCAACCAATCTTTTCTTTCTTCTAGCCATCAATATTTTATTACTATGTTCCCTCAACGAAGTTTTTTTGTAGTTAATAATTATGTAACTACTTTAAGCTACAAATTTCTTGTTGCAATTTCTAACAACTCCAGAAGTATTCTCAAATTCATGATTTATCCATACTCACATCATTTCAGTTGAGAAGTATTCTCAAATTCATGATTTATCCATACTCACATCATTTCAGTTGTTAGCATAATCATTTCTATGTCATATATACATTCATTCACCAAAATTCATTGAATAATTCCTTTAATACCACTTGTAACATTTTCAATGGTTACAAAAAGTGATCTCATAATTGTAACAACAACAATTCAGTCACCTTTAGCTAGTATTCATAATAAATATAATGAAACTATCCATCATTATGAATTTTCAACACCATAATATTTTCATAATGAAACAAATAATTACTAATAAAATAACAATCAATGTGACAGTACCCATGGCCACATCTACTCAATGCATCCCTGCATTGACTACATAATACAACATAATTGTGTCATGCATTCCACCATCATGATTTGGAAGGTCTGGAAAATGCCTCAACACATCATTCAAACTCTTCCTAACACTTCCAAAATATTTGGATACCCTCCTCTTCAACCCATACAAAACACGAGGAAACATAATTCCTAAGTGCTCTTCAGTGTCGGAAAAGCGGTTGCAATCCAAACATCGGCTATACAAGGAAACCATTGAACACTCACATAGCACTATATTCCTTCTATATCCAACCATATCATGGTCTCACACATGACTATCGCTATGAGTATTCATTGTTGTAGGAAGAGTATGTCTCTTTACTTGACCTATTTATGATCCCATAACCAATCATAACACAATATGCAACTAACATTTTATCTAAATGCATTCTAGCATCAACAAAATTTACATATCCTAGGCCTTCTACCATTACATATCAATTTAAATATTTAAAAATTAGCTAATGAGAATTATTACCTCAACTTCCTTCAACAATAGAATAAATCAAATGCATATATGCATGGTTTTTATCAACGTATTTGATGATATATAATCAATTGATATTTGTAGATGCTCACAGGATTCCTCTTCCATTCTTTTGATTACCATTTGTACCACCATCATGGGTATTCACGTAAATGGAAATTATAAGTAACAATAGCAACATCCACATATTTAACCCTGATATGCCATTTTTCCTGAATACATAATCCATCATTAGTCATATTCAATTTCCATAACGTCATTATTGCATGTATACAACAACAGACTATTCTAAGTCCAAAAACATGCCATATGCATATCTAATCATTTACATATGCACAAATTTACATCTGTAAATGATAAGCATTCATTGTTAGCATGCCTACTAATGAATTTTACTTCATTGTATGCATCATGCACTCTAGTGCATTTATGCTACAATTCACTTACTTATTTATGTATTTATTTGTAGTTGTTTTTCCTTGAATTTCTTCATATCCTTGTTGTCTTATGTTCTTCTATTCTTCCCGTATGCACTATATTTTCTTGATCTAAAAACTTTCCAATGAAGTTCCACTTGGAAATTATGCAATCCAAGCAATGTGTTATATTTACAACAACCTCTCTTAAGCAATCATATCCAAAATTTACCTTTATGAAACATTCCAACACCTTGGAATGAGGTAGCTCAGAAAATTCCACCACTCTATTACCACAACATTCTTGAATTAAATACTACTAATCCTAAGTATCCATTAGATTACTTTATTTAACATTTCTTTGTGAAACCATACCTTTCTCACTTAATACCATCCCCAATGGAAGTGTATTTTCATTCATTGGCACTATTCAAGTGAAAGAGAATTTATTATTCTATCTCTATTTTCACTACATTGGCATCTTGCTTCCACTATGCACTTTGATGCCATAAGTGGATTTATTTCTCTAAATACCTTTTGAAAAGTTTCTAAATCATATCTAGCAAATTGTTCCCTAGAATTCCTATGCTTGGCACATAGATATGATTCACATATCACCTCTTAAGTTTCTTATTCTCTTTCACATCAAGCTTGAAACTATATACACATCTCTACCTTCAAGGCTATGGAGTCTTACTTTTCCTCTCGATTCCCATGACTGCAATTCTTCACCTGATATTTTCAGTATTCTTGGTGTTGTGTCTTGCAATTCATTTAGACTCTTTAGTAGTTGAATAATAATTCCTTTGTTCCATTCTTCTTGAGTTTTTTATCCACTTTTCATTAGTTGCAGTATATCTCTTTATTGCCTTGTCCAACTTCCACGAGCTCTATCATGCTTCCACAAATATGATATCCAATCTTAGTATTGAATTGATATGATTATACCTCTAATTTTTTCAAATCTCCAAGCATCCATTTTGTTAGAATTATACATATTATAGAAATTTGTCAATTAATGCTACAAGTAATTTTTCTGGTCAGATCATGAAGAATTATATCACAATTCTCCAAATTCTAATAAATCCAAGTCATTATCCTCTAACTCATATTTCCGACGACTATACCCATGCCTCAATCCTATCTCTAAGATGAAATTTATGGCTTCCTGGAAAAACCACTTCCACCCCGTTTGTTCATTTTCTCCATTGGTGTAATTTTATTGAAATGCCAATTTCGATCAACTGCAGAAGAAAACACATCAAGAAATAAAGAAATGTATGTATCATGAATAGATAATAACAATGACAAGGTATTCATAACAACTCTCACATTTTCAATTTGATTCTCATGTCCAAATCCGCAACAATTTGGAAATGACCATTTTACTCTTTTTCACCTCTTTTTCTAGACTAGGAAGTTTTAGCAAAATTGGCTATCTCTCAATCTATGAAATTTTGGAAAATTTTCACTAAACCAAAGTTGTTTGTATTGATGAGTGTATAAAATTTTGAGTAAATAAAGTTTTTTAGTTTTGTGATCTGGGGTTACTTTTCATCCTTCGAAAATCTCAAAAATCCCAAAAAAGTGTCCAAGAATAGTGGATCTTGGCCTATTTCAACATCACCATTCAAATGTCCTTAAGATTTATTCAGTTCCATTGTGGTTTAGTTCTGTGTCTACTTTATGGACACTCTCAATGAATTTTAACTTAATATGGACCTCTGCCAATGATTGGGACAAAGATCATTAAAAACCATTATTTCATAATGACCCTCTCTAGATATTTGTTCGATCTCATCTTTGTAGAAAAAACCCATATTTTTCATCCAAATCCAACTTAATCTGATCTAGTTATGAACAAAATAAGAAAATGGCTCCAGACTTGCCTACGAGGCAATCTACATCGTCGATCTCAATTCAGAAGATATCTAGACCATCCGCCGGAGGTTCCCATTAGAAGTGTTGAAGAATAGGGCTCAAATGAATCTGTAAAAAGAGGGTATCGATGAATATTCTCTTTGTGATACCATTATAGCCTATCATTCAAATTTCAAAAAATTGGGGAAGTTTCACTACTACGAAAAAAGGGTATCGAAGAATATTTCCTTTTCGATATCGTCTGAACCTATCATTCATAATTTAGGATATTGGGGAAGTTTCACTTCTCTGAAAGGAGGCTATCGAAGAATATTACCTTGTCTATATCACCATAACTTTTCATTTGTATTTCATAAGATTACGAAAGTTTCACTACTCGAAAAAGAGGGTATCGAAGGATATTCCCCTCTCGTTACCATCAGAACTTTTCATTCATATTCCAGAATATTAGGGAAGTTTCATTGCTCTGAAAAAGAGGGTATTGAAGAATATTCCCTTCTCCATACCATTGAAACTTTTCATTCGAATTCCAAAATATTAGGGAAATTTCACTTCTATGAAAATAGGGTATTGAAGAATATTCATTTCTAGATACCATCAGAACTTTTCTGAACGAGATCTTCCGAAAACACTTTTTCGAAAGAACATATCTATGAGATTTGACAACTAAGAATGATCTCAACTAGTCTAATGAATCTCATTATTTTGGGCGCCTGTAATTTGATTCCTCCCTTGGACTCGAACTCATGCCCGAATCTAAAATACTTCTGACACTTCCTTCCCAAAGTCCTATCGGTAATTCATTTATCATACCTCTATGATTAAATATTGACAGTAGATCCTCACATTCAAATTAATCTAGTCCATCGATCTACAAAACTACACAATCTCCATGAAACACGTAGGCATTTAGCTTTCAAGGTCGAATTCAACTCTACAACTGCAAATCGATGCCATAAATCACTTCTTTGACTACTCTGAACACTTAAACTTGAAATATGCTCATAATTTGGGAGTTTATCTTTTCTTCTTTTTCATTCCCCCCCAATCCATAATAGACAAATATGCAATAGAAAATTTGACAAATTCTTAAAATTTCTGGCCCATACCAGTCCTGTGTTGAACCAAAAGTTGTGATACGAATCTATAACGTACCCAACCAACCACAGACTGACCATGCTACTTTAAAACACACTTCAAAACTGATTTTGAATTATGATAATAATCAATTAAAAAATAAGCATGAAAGAATCACATGAACTAATAAAGATTCATGCTACAACATAAAATAAATGAATAATATTCCATGTACAACAATAACTTGAAAACATGCATATTATAAATACAAATTTCAGAGATAATAATAAATACACAACAAAATATACATTATACAGAAAATAGAGAGAGAACTTATATTTTCAGCAAACATTAACCAATTGGTTGCAAACCAAGTATGTTCCTCCAAACTATAGACATTGTTGTTCATTTACTCTCAACAGCAGGTCACCCTCGAGCCATGGTTATGAATCCACAAGGACAGGTTCTAGGAAAAATCTAAAAACACATCAATTAGATAACTAGCTCTCAGGTTTTCCCAACCACACAACAATCCTAATTTCCAACTCTATTTCTCCTTCTACCTACAAAACCCAAATAAGTGAACCCCTTTCTTTTCCATACAGTTCCTCAGGCTATTCCATTTCTCTCCAGGGATCCATTGCTATTGGGTAGGAAATATCCTTAGTGGAAACTTCAAGGATTATCAACTGTGGATAGTTCTTTACAAACTACCATTAATCTCATGCACACAAACATCCATTCCCTCATAGAATAATCAATAATTTATTATATCCATCCAGAAATGGCTCACCTCTTGCAGCCCTTTGTTTCCATGCTCAGAACTAGAGCACACAAATTATCAAGAATGATGAACCAGAAATGAAAGAGTGAGAAGAGTGTAAGAGTAAAATGGAAATGAACAAAGTAACAACCCCCAAAATAGCCCACATGTATGGTTTATATAATTATAAGAAACAAGAACCACATGGCCTCCCCAAGAAGCTCATGTAACCACTTTTCTCAATTAAAACCAAAATGGATAAATAAAATATAATAAAATACTTATCCCCTTAATCCCCTCTCTCATGGAATCATATCCTCCTATCACTTATCATTGTGCGTCTTTCATCCAACGATGTATATATATATATATTAAATTTCCTAGGAACTTTTTCTCTTTTCCAACTTTACTGGCTCACCAACCTAAGTCACATTTACATAATACATTCTAGTTCATAAGGGTTAAAACCAGGGTGTTACATATGCATTCCATATTCATGGTGCATCTATGCTTGAAGTATCTCAATGATTCCTTATTCTTGGAAAATTCCCTAATCTATTAATTTAAAAGGCTTGATGAAAGCTCCTTAATCCCATATAGCTTTTGAAAAATGGGGCATGTTACCAGGTGTTATTCCACCATTCATGCATGTTGTCCCCTACTTTCCACAAAAAAAAAATATATATGTTTCTTATCCTGCAATACTAGTGTTATAATCATTAGATAAGACAAATGTATTTCTCTAGCACATAGAGGATTTGTCGCCATAAAATGTTTTCTTTCAAATTCTCACCCCAACATTTGAATTTTCAGCAGGTGAATTGAAGTGGATAGGTACATGTGGTGTTGAATAGTGCACATGAATGAATCAAAATAATCCTTAATATTGGTATAAATGGATGTTATTTAAAGTTTGTGACCATTATGTTCTACGATCCCCATAATGCAGTTTCACATTCACACTACTTAGGTTTGAGGTAGGACAATTTTTTTTATATCCTTGAGAAAGTAGACATAGTTACAAGTTTGACCAATGGAGGTGGACTATTTTGTCATTGTTTATTTTCTTATATCTCCTTTCAATTATATTCTCTTCCTTAATGATATTACTCCACTAAATTGGGATTGGTAGATATAATAATGGACAAACACCACAACTAAGATCCATACTTTTATCTTGAATAATCTTCTAGAAGAGGCTTGAATGATGTTTTGTCCAAGGACTTCACAACCTTTACCAATTCACAAAATACACCTTTTACGACCCGTTCACTTTCTACTTCTCCACTCAAATCATGTAGAAGTGTTTCCTATGCCTCCATTACTTTTTCATAGAATGGTGAAAGCTTCACAACAATTAGGCCATATATCTTTTATCTAGCATATTTTCCCATATGAATCAAATCCTTGAATCCTTTCATCACACAAAAAGATTAAAATTCTCTTTTTCTTCACAATAGTGCATTGGTGGCAACATGTGTTCCCATCCTAATCCATTCTATTGGATATGTAGGCATCTTATCAAAATTGGAAATCTTATGTTCGATGACTTCTAGTATTCTTGCAATTATCTTGATAGGTGCATCCTCATAATTGTTAGAATGTAAAAAGAGAAGCTTAATAACTCAATTTGACTCGTAAGAACCTTGAAATAAACATCATTAAAGGTTCCATCGACCAATACATAGTCTAAAGTCCCTTTTTTAAGTTCACTCTTCCATATTACCTTCTCCCAAATATTATCTATAATAAATGGTCATAATATTTTCCTAGGAACACATAAGAGAATGAGTTGAAAACAACATTGTTGCTAAAAGATCTACATTATCTTGTCTTTAATATATCTATAGATATATTCTAGTCTCTATATTAATCTAATAATGAAATATGGAATTGTACTACTAAATAATATAAAATACAACATAAAAAACTTGCCTACATTAATTTTATTATGTGAGACATATTAGTAAATTTTGCAACACATACAAAATCCCATCTAATATTAAGCCCTGCAAAGAAAATCCTTCACCCACTACAATGTTGAAAACTACCTAATTTAGGAGACATTTTTCTATCAAATAGATTCAAAATAATCCTAACTAATGCTATAATCAAATACATAAAATTTTAGTGGGATAAGGGAACCAAAAAACAAGGGATCTTATCCAAAACTTTCTTAAAGTACTACAAATTTATGATATTGCAGTAGGTTAAAATTGCACCCAAAAGATGATGAAATGTAGTACTCACCCTTCATTTACTTAGACCCTCTTAAAAAAATATGAAGGAAAAACCAAGAACATGGTAACCTACATAACTCATATAGACATAAAAAGGTCAATGGATTTTACATGGCATGCAAAATTTCATCGCAATTTCCAACAATGTAACTTTTACATGGCATGCAAAATTTCATCGCAATTTCCAACAATGTAACATGTGTCATGTTCTTAGGAACCTTTTCTTCCCTGATTTTCATAGAAAAAATAGGAATACTTGAATCTAAGGAGAGATTCAAAGAATCTACTTAGAAAAATATATTTTGGTGTAGTGAGGTGGTTTTCGAGAGATTTAAGAGTAATTAAATGCAAATAACATAACACTACATATGATGGGAAGGGTATTTTTTGGTCTACAATTTCTAAGGTTTTGTCCATACAGAGCTCTATCCATAAACCATAGGCATGACGGCCATAGTCCCAAGGCCCTCTAGTAGCCTATAACTTAGCCATTTTGCAATCACCATAAGCCAATGACTACATCCCGAGATGGTTTCTTTTTAGTCAAGGGTATATTCCAAGAACATTCCACCCCATGTTGAATCTCAAGCATGTGGTTTAATTTGTTGTAATATCCCTAGACAAATTCTCATGGATATAGAAGAGTATGAAGCCTTAGACTAAAGGCTTATCCCTTACATTAGTTGGGAGTTTTATTTGAAGGATGAGTACTATATCGGGATCTTCCCGTATAGTTCCCCCAATTCATCTTAGATTATTGATCCCTCTAGATTTAATGGGAATGAGTGTGAATTAATGTCGTTGGAACATAGCCAACATCTATATTTCAATGTGGGATTTATCTCCAAAGAAATAAAAGGTAATGAATCAATATCCCGTAGCACCTCACCTTGGTCTCATCCCCCAAAGTGGGAGCAAGAGAAGGACACAATCTTTTTTATTATAGGGAAAAGGGTGATACCATTAGGGAAGAGAACCGAACCAAAATAAATAGTAAGTGTATCAGGGGATGGTTTGGAAATATCAAAATGGTAGTGGGAAAGGATGTTTTTATGGTGGAGGTCGGCAGGTATTTTAGTAAATTTTTTTTTTGTGAAATCTATGGTAAAGTAGTTGGAGAAGATTCTCTAAGGAGATGGTTGGAACAAAATTGGAATCCATTGTCAATGGATGTCAAAGAATATAATGTCCTATTAAGGGGATGGATGTGTTTTACCATCTGATCAGAGGATGATTGTAGTGCTATCCTTGGTAGAACCTAGAGTCGAGGACCATCAAGGATGGTTATTTGGAAGTCAAAAATTAACTTTGATCTAGAGTGAGAGTTGGTGGCTATTATGAGGTTATGGGCTCTTCTACTAGGTCTCCCTTTAGGTTTTTGTACTAAATAGGCATTAGTGGAAATATGTAACAAGTTGGGGGTATTTGTGGGTAAAAAACCAAATTGGGAATCCAAGGTTGACCAAAGATGGGTCTATATTCAAATTGAATGGGATGTATGTTATGTATTGTTAGAAAATATGGACTTAGTCTTTGAGTATCAAATATGTCACCATAAAATAGACTACCAGAAACTACCCCTTTGTTGCTTTGGGTTCCATGAGATTGGACATGTTTAAACTCAGTGTAAGTGTATTTCCCCCCTATTCAAAAGGAGTCTGAAGATGTGGGTTAAGAAACATAATGATATTCGAAGAAAGGATGAGGATTTGGTCCCTATAGAGAAGAAACCATAGGTTCTTCATTCAGATACCCTAGAGGCTAAAGGGACGATATTGACTCATTCTAAGGAGCCTCAACATGCAATTCCCTTAAGTATGTTTTCCCCTCCACCTCTTTATCATCCTGTTACTCATTATGATGAGAAGAAAAAGGATTTACTTTATCCTTTTTATCCCCTCACTAATTTATTCGAGTTAAATGAACCTATTGATTCTCCACCTAGCCCTTCCCCTAATATCATTAAAGGAATGATAAATGTTGTTGGAGTTTATTCAGATGTTGGAATTCCTTATAAGAAATATCCATATGGTGAGAAGGACGAGGCTTATCCCCTAAATAAAGGATATTCCATTCACCTGAGGGGTATACATAAGGATTTATCTCCATCCAAAGGAGGGCTTGCTCTGAACCCGTTGCAATCCAACCTGGTGGGATGAAAGTCCCACCTCCTCAAGGAATAGGAAAAGGAAGTGTTAGAATTTTGTAAAGGTAAACAAGATTCTATTTTTGGCCCCTTAGAGTGGGGAATTCCCTAAAAAAAACCTTCAATGATCATTCCCTCTTTCAACACCAAAGGGGTTTGGGGAACCCACAACAACATTTCGCTCAAGAGGCTCATTCAAAGCCTCAATACAGATGTAATTTTAATTCAAGAAACCATCTGTACTAGTGATAAATCCATAGGAATTTCGGATCCTTGGATCAAAAATTGGTCATTCAGTACAATTGACATAGAATATATGTCAGGGGTTTAATCATAGAGTGGAGTCTTGCATAAAAATCTTTGTCTTCATCCTCTTTTCGATCTTTCATATCTTTCAAATTTGTAGCTACGGATGTAAGGTTTTCCTTTTCAGTTTTAAATATACATGGTCCATATGCTGACAGAATCCCCTATTGGGATTGTTTTCCAAATGTAATTTCTCTAAATGACCCCGTCACTTTGGTGGGGGCTGACCTTAATTTCACTCTGTCCTATAGAGAAATTTTGGGAGAGAGTCCTAGATTGGATTCACGAAGCATTTTCTTCATTTAATTTATGGTAAAACATCACCTTGCAGACATTGAACTAGTTAAATTGGTGCCTACTTGGCACAATTTCTATGGAGAAAAGGAAGTAATATTTAAAATGTTGGATAGATTCTTATATATAGAGGCCCTTTTGTCTGTCATTCTTCTAGTAAACTCTATGGTTAGTGAAGGGCGTATATCTGACCATCAACCCATTGTCCCCGGGATGAAAATCAGGATTGAATCCCCTTTGGCACCACTCAAATTCAACTAGGTATGGTTGGAAGAGGAGGACTTCATTTATCTTAGAATGAAAGATTTCATAGCTAGACATAATGTTGAGAA